>JAAMXS010005501.1:0-25706 GCA_019693525.1 Cylindrotheca fusiformis | reverse complement strand
TGGGCAGTGGCAGTCCAGAGAGGGTTGATACATTCCTTGAGATGGCTATCTGCTGCAATTCCGTAGGAGTGGAAACGTCGCTTTTAGTGAGTATCACACCGGTGGTGTTATATGTGGGCTGAACCGCCAGCCGATGGGTTGATGCAATCGTCCATTGTCGCTCGTTGTGTGAGGAGCAAAAAAAAAACTCGGCTATTATTGGACAATATGAAGAACAAGAGCGCTTTTCACGCGGAAAAACTACTCTCTTGAAGGGCCTTCGAATCACAGAAATGTCGTATATCCGATTATACAAGCATTTATATAGAGAAAAAGCTCAAACACATCGAAATCAAACATTCGTCAATCACTTCTTCGTATTGTTGTTAATTGAAAATCAAATCCAGAGGCCCTTCTGGACGCAACTTCACAATACACTGCATACTAGCAATCCCATACAGCAAACGTTCAAGGACGTGCAACGATCCACGGAAATAGATATATCGAAAGAAAACTGCGTCCGTAAAAAAAAAACACCCACAGTCTTTCAATAGCATTTGCGATACGAGTTCTGTCATGAATCTCTGCCGAGAATCCTGGAAAGAAAGCCAGGGTAGACGTGGTGACACTGTTGTTGCAACTGTTGCAGCTTGGTCAAGCCATAGCCGCGCATCTTCTTTAACTTCCGATAGTGATTTCAGCGCAACTTTTGGGGCAGGATTAGGGACATCAAGTGTTGAAAGCGGTAGTGTTGAACCGCCATTCCTTCCGATGGAATTTCAACAGGGTTGGAATCCTCCGCCTGATGATCTTCACCGAATCCAACGCTTTGAATCGAGTCCGGAACCGCTACCCAAGTCACAGCTTCGAAGAAATGAATGCATTTCTTCTGAATTACCGATTCCGATGCCCATAAGAAAAGAGTCACCGAAGAATGTGCTTGTTAGGAAGACTTTGGTACAAAGAGACCTGGTGGAAGATGACGATGATATGATGAGATCTTCGTCCAGTGAAAACAAGTCGATGATGGCACCGCTGCCACCAATTAAATCAGAATTTAAGAACGACAGGATGATGCAACTACAAAATCCAGATCGCGACAGTAGAGCTGCCGACGATTACATGCCCATTTGGGATGTCTGGCGCCAGTCACTTGGTGCATCCAACGCTGAAACTCAGGACCTCTAGGAGAGAAAATGGCGAAAGAGAACGCGAGTGAAGAGCACGCCCGTACTACCATATCATTTGTAAAGGCAAAAAGAAGTAAGATCATCATGCTAGTCTACTCATCTTTTGTCTGGATTTCCTGAATCGTTTGAAACTGTGGCAGGAAGAAACGACATGTAACAAAGGTTCCCGTTCTAGAAAACTACAATACTCCATCGTTTGTGATCCTGAAAACGCAAACCATTGATAATAATATTAATAACAGACTCGATAATTTCTTGCTGACTAATGAGCCCCGAGGATAGGAAGAGCTTCAGAACGGGAACGGCCACATGATATGCCTTCAAAAAATTATAATGTGGTTGATTTTCTGGTGTTCAAACTACGCAGCTTCTTGTACTATTTCTTAAAGGAAAGCATCAGTCCGTAAAGCTGGCAGCGCGCAAAAATAGTTTACGCTGAAACTCTTGTGTTTCTGACTGCCAACAGAATTGTCCAAAGAACTTCAAGGTGCCGCGGCAAATTTGTCCGCCATCATGGAAAATCCACATTTTTGCCCCATAATAAGGAAAAGCAAGAATCACACAATCTGCCACAAAGCCTGTAGTGGCATTTTCTCCATCAAAGCGATTTATTGAGAAAGCTAAACTCGACATGAAACTTTTCCCCTTGCGCAAGATTCGTAACCGCGTATCACTTCGCCGCCATCATGTGGCTCCACCCACGCCACCTGTGAATCCGCCTCGCCCATTGACCATGGAGGAATCGACCATTGGATCCATTTACACGAGGGATTCCGATCCCATTTTTGAGCTACAAAGCGACGACGACGATAGCTGGGATGTCGATGACATTTGTGACGGTAGTAGTGCACAGCGCGAATTGATGCCGCTGCTGACACGCCAGCAGAGCAAGACATCAGCGAAAAGCAGGAATAAGAAGAAAGTGATGGTCAGGTTGGGATCCTTACTACAGCTACAACGCAAATCCAGCAGCAAGAATGTAGAGGACGAATGGAGTAAGGATCAAAGAGACGAATCTTTGGAAATCGCTATTGAACGCCCTAATGCTTCAGAAGGAACTGCTTCTACCGCCTCGTCCGTTTCAAACAATCCTAGAGAGCCTTCACCAGCAGAAGAGCAGCGCATTGTGAATGAAATGAACCCGAGTCATATATTTCTTAAGAGTGTCAGCGACTGTGATAGTATTCTTCGAGATATGTTGTACATGGAACATCAGCGGAAACGCCAAGAGAAGGAAACTTCCTTTCTCAACGAGGACCAACAAGGCACGAGTGACACGGTGGAGAATGGCAAGAGTGGCAAAAAAATGCTTGGGGCTCACAGGAAAATGCCTGTTCTCCACAAACAAATGAAGAAGGAATCGGCATCGAGAATTCAACAAGCCAAAACTCTGAGTGCATTTGCAGCTGTCCAGGAAGGAATTTGTTGCAAGGGTGCTGCTGCTACATTGATCAGTCTACAGGACCGATTTGCAGCCACGCCCTTTATTCGGATATCAACAGGTGCCAACACTATCCTCGAAAATGAAGATTCTGTGCCCAATCTTGATGACATGTGCCCCATTTATAAAATGAATCTCCTAGCACAATACTCCCCCACCAAACCTCGCTTTGTTGGAACAGATATGACGGAGGACTCACAAGAACAGCAACAGCCAAGCCAAGATAGAACAAAATTCGTAGATGATGGTATGGCATCGAGTGGTACTAATGCTTTGGCCGCAAAGAGCTCGCCATCGTGCAAACCAGTTGAGCAGGTGGGGCAAAAGGCTGAAGCCGATTTCATCCTAGCTGAAATCATTGAATCGGAGGAGTTTGTTGTCGTCCATGGACAAGCCAATCTCGCTGGAGAAGTAGAAGCGGTTTTGCTGTTGGACGACGTGCAAGAAGATGCAAGTCAAGGAGCAACTTTGACAGAAATCCAACTTGTCCGCGAATCCTGCTCCTTGAGTACCATTACTCACCAGCGTTCTTCTTACTCTGTATCTTCGGAAGAATCCGATTTGGAAATTCAAATGCAACTCTTAGAGAATGAATTTGATGATATGCAGAAGGAACTCGACAACATCTCTGACGATCCTCGTGCAATCAGGAGATCGAACCCTGTTTGGGGGCGAATATGTAGAACCGTATCCGAGGAAGAGGAGATGTCTGTATGAATGAAATCAACCCACAGCATACTCCTTCCATAGACACTATAGACTAGAAATGAAGTTAATGCATCGTCATATAGTGATATTGGATGCCAACAAGAGTGGTGGGGGTGGTTGAAGCTAGTGTTGGAAGCCCGTTTGAATACTCGGACTCAAACGCTGTCTGTCCCCTTGTCCCTCCCAGTCTTGCTAATAAGCATTATTGAAGATTCACTTGGACGGACCCGAACCCAAAGTTCACTGCTGGTACGTACAGGCTGTACGCAAGAGTAGGAAAGTCGATTGTGTGCAGCAAAAACAACGATGACACCCTTGTAGGAACAGCAACCCGAGCAGATAGGACTGTCAACAATAATCTCTGCTTGAGTCGAGTTTCAGTTCCGTGAAGCAGAACAAAAACCCATCATGGCCCCCCCGTCTGCAGCTCTCCTTCGTACTGGTCGTGTCGCTCTCAGACGCTCCAAAGCAGTTGGATCAGGACAGCAACTGCAGCGTCGATGGGCCGGTGATATGCCGGTTCCTCAATCGCAGCATGCACCCTTGTGGAACGGCCACACCGTGAAAAAGGAAGGCTGGGAGACTAGCATGTATGTTTTTACGGCTCTTGCCCTCGTGTTGCAAGCAGCTGTGATTGGCTTGGCTCCTGAAACTTCGATCGAAAGTTGGGCCCGTGCGGAAGCCAAGGCCCGGCTGCAACTGCAAGCGAAGGATCCTGAATTGAAGCTTCAATTCGGAAAGCATTACCAAGATGTTATCAAGAACAATCAAATGGAATCTTGGTCTAAGTTCGCAGATCGATCCACCAATCCAGGAGAAGACGACGACGAAGAAGATGAAGAAGAGGACGATGAGGAATGAGGTTCTCGTATGTCTTCTTTCCACAGTATTGGGTATCTATTAACTATAGTAGCATTGCATGTTAGGAAACTGTGACATTCCTGTAGATTAGAGCCTTGCCTGGGCAATTGGTTGACTGTGACATTCCTGTAGATGAAGCCTTTCCTGCGCAATTGGTTGACAATGATGGTCTGTGAAAAGGAGGGTATCCTGCGATCTTGTGAAAGGAACCTAGAAGTTGGGGGCTCTACTGGTGAACTAAAGAAAATGGTATTAGATGTATATAGTAGAAATACTAACCGTCTGAGCAGGATTAGATCTGGTTCTCGTTTGATATGGGATGAACACTAAGACGGGTGCAGACGAAGCCTGGTCAAAAAGCGCACAAAAAGAGAATCATCCACAATGTAGCTATTATCAATGGATCGTAGAATTGTCGACACTACTATAGCCAATAGCAATGGATAGCGCTGTTTATAGTTGTATTGTTTTTTTTCTTCTAAAGATAAAATATGCCCTTCTTCCTGTACTCTTCAACAATCAACTCCACTCCACTCTCATCGCTTGCTTGCTTGTCGTTTGGCATGTTCCAGTTCATCCAAATCTTCTATCGAAGATGCCCTTCTCGGAACGCTTGGCATAGTTAACGAAGACAATGAATTCGACATTGTTTGCAGTCCATCGGGTGAAGGTTGTATTGGAATGTCGCTTTCCAGATCCACTGACAGCGAATCTGATACGTCTAAAGTCGAATGTGGGCCCAATTGAGATTTCGACCTATCGTCAACAATATGAGCAAGTGATCGTATACCATCGGATAGTTGTCGTTTAGGTATTCCTGGTGGCCCTTCTTGTTGCTTGAGGAGACGACGCATTCTATGAGAAGTCGGTGATGGGTACGGGGGAGTTACATCTGTGGCGGTCTTAGTTTGGTCACTGTGACCCTTGTGCATTCGTAGTGATTGCGGCCACTTCTCCAGTAACCTATCCTTCTTAAGATCAAAGCTGGGGCTAGTATCCTTGATAGAAGTGTTCTTTCTCCTGCAGTATGGGCAATGCTCGGATCCGCAGAAACAAGGGTTGCTTTTTGATCCTGCGTCCATCTGCGACTCCAAGCGCAACTCATGAGCAAGACTGATGTCAGGACTTACACCATCTGATGGCGGCACCCATTTGTCACTGTTGTTGCTTTTGGTGGTGGTGGTGTCTACGCTTCTCATGCAAGGTTCTGGACGAAGGCCTGTGGCATTGCTGCTCCCTCTTTCTTCCCCCCATCGCATTGATCCTTTATCTTTGGAGCAAAATCGAAAGTGTTTGTTTTTGTAGTTGGCTCTTGGGTTGTCTGATATGATTTGAACATGGAAATGCTCTTCAAGTCCTTTGTGATGTCGATCCTTGATGCTCCCATTCTCTGATGATGTGATGATCCCAAGCTTTTCGCGTCTCAAGTCCCTAAGAAAGCTTGCTAACAAAGGGGAAGATCTAGGCTGGTAGTCTTCCATCCTGTTTGGAACATGACAGCTTGCTCGGATAAGAATGGTTTTGTGACAGGAGTATTCTGTACTATGGAGGATAATGGCGGAAAATCATCTCATATATGGAAGCAACGACGACCACCTTTCCTCTTTTGCGGGGTATTCAGGCTCCTTCCGATCGAGTTCTCTGTTGTTATATTCTGGTCGTAAAGAGACGAGTCATCGCTACTTCTGCAAGTACGTGTTCTTTGTTAAACAAGAAAAATATACTTTAAATAACCTGACATTCCAGAAGTTAACATTTAACCAATACAACTGCTGTGCTTTTGAACTACAAGAGAACGAGAACACTTCAAGAAGGTTGAAACGACGCTCAGCTTCGCTCATGAGAACACTTTTTTGATCGTCTGGATGAGTCAGGGAGGTCGTCGCATGCGTAACGGTGTTTCATGTTCTTCAGCTCGTCGTCATTTCTTTGGCAAAGTATACGTTGTGGAATACTGCAAGCAACCAACATAGTTGGAGCCAACTATCAGAGTATTGTTTCCATCCATCGACCACTTTGCTGCTCGAAATCCTTATTCCAATGCTACTAATCGGTTCTCTCACGCATGCTTATTTTTTTCCCCTTTGGAACATTCTTGTCTTATTCCAGGATGGTGGTAGCTGATTTCTTGTTTTCTGTTGTTCTGTCACGTGGATAAAGGGAGTTCGTCGCATGCGTAAGGGTGTTTCATGTTCTTCAGCTCGTCGTCATTCTTTGGCAAAGTATTCGTACTGGAATACTGCAAGCAATCAACGCAGTTGGAACCAACTATCAGAGTATTGTTTCCATCCCTATCAACCACTTAGCGACTCGAAATCCTGATTCCAATGCGACTAATCGGTTCTCTCACGCATGCTTATTCCCCCCCCTTGGAACATTCTTGACATATTTCAGGATGGTGGTAGCTGATTTCTTGTTTTCTGTTCTTCTGTCACGTGGAGTATTCTTCGAAGTCATAAAGGGACGATCGCCGTCTAGGAGGGGATGGCAATGATAAGGAGGAGCCGGATTGATATGATGAAGATGAACTCCTTTGATTCTCTGAAGCATCCAATGGTGGAAGCTGCATTTCTTCCTCTTCGGGCAAATCGAGTTGGCCCCACAGAAAACTGTTGCGAGTATTATCAGTGCGACTCAAAAATGATGAACGACCTCGTTCTGGTGGATCTAGAGGCAGGGACGAGAAGGAGGTTGATAGGTTGGATGATATTGATGAAGAGGAATATCGCAATCCAGGAGGAATCATATCATTCTCATCGTCGTCCATAATTGTATAGTTTTGAAGAGTATCCTGTACTGAAGAGCCGTTATCTGAATACGGCTCTTCCCATCGTTCTCCCGGCATGTTTGCTGCAACCAGGTCGAGTGAGATGAGCGGGGGCAAATCAACCTGTTCCTCGTTCTTGTCTTCCCTTCTATGAGTCCTTGCCAGCATATGCCCTCTACAAAAAGGACAGTGGTCTGACTCGCAGTTGCAGGAGTTTTCATTCCTCTCCATGCGCATTGGATAAGAAAACTCATGATCGCTGTCGCTTTGTAGACTGGGGTGACTAGGTGGTTTGCGTGCAAATTGCGGTTGACTTAGAGAATGCTGCCCACGCCGGCCAGAAGATTGCTCACTTCTTTCTTCCCCCCATCGTGAAGCTCCTTTGTCCGTTTTTATGAAGCTGAACATCTTTCTGCTGTGGGTGATGCGAGGATTGTCAACGACAATTTTCACCCGATTTATCTCCTGTCCGTCATTGTCAGCATGCTTACATTTCAACAAATCCCTCAGGAAATGAGACAATGGAGTCGAGGATTCCATTGTTGTGTGAATGCCAAAACCGATAGACTGTTTTCCTTCCTTACACTTCACTCTCTGTTGTTTGCTGTATGTCAGAAACAAAATGGTTGATGCTGTATGTCAGAAGCAAAATGGCTGAAAGTCAGTGGTACACCCGTTCACGGAGATTATTTGTTGCCCTTTTTCCGTGCGTCTGAAGATCTGTACACAAAAACATAGCTACTGGGTGGGTAAATGACGATTTCGTTCTTTTCAATCAACTTTGCACGAATCTATTATTAGTACCCATTCTTTCGCCAGATCGACTTTCGCCAGATTGATTTTTCCGTGACTCGTGAATGGACAAATAACTTTCTTTGGAGCGGAAGCATATATATTGTCTTTCATTCGATATATCTAAGTTTCTGAGACGAGGAGAAGGAATTGCTCAAACTGTGTGGTTTCGAATTTATGCATACATATATCGATTTTTCTGTATATTGGTCCACTTTTGTTTATTGCAAAGCAGTTTGACGAACATACGTCGGTCGTGTTCATGAGCATTCGAGGTTATATCCTCTCTATGCCAGTCACTCTTCTCAATGGCATTTGCGAGAGTCGTTTTATTCCAGCCAAAACAACAGTTTTGAGCTCTCATCCTCGCTTGTCGAAACGTGCAAAAATGATTTGAATTGGGGCAATGACAAATGGAAAGTGCGAAATATGCCTGTACTCTACTGTACTTGAAAGCAATCTTCGTATAGAAAACTTGACTCTCTTTGGTATTCCAGAAAAAGAAGTCGTAGTTCGATTCCTTGGCAATACCATTGCATGGACTTGTCAATGCCTTCAACAAAGTAGTAATTGTGCTCGGAACGTGTCTTTGCATCTAAAGCTACAGAGTTTCAGCATCAAAGATGAACCATAGAGTACAGGAGACAGTAACATGCTTATAACTCTCTTGAGATAACAGGAAGTATGGGCACGCTGATCGCTAACTTCATTTGAGAGTATCGTGATACGCTGAGTTTGTTCAAGGCAGCAGAAATTTCAAGTTCAGACTTTTCCAGATATAGTAGTTAGCGTACTCAATTAATATTTTCGTAGACAATCACGTCTTCAAGGAATAGCCTCGAAGATTTTTTTAACTCAAAACAACACGTCATATCTCTCTGTTCTGCTCGAGAAATAGGAGCATAATTATCTTATTCCACGTAGTGGAGAAAACTTTTGAAGCAATGTCTTACTTATTGTAGAGGTTCCATATTAAATAATCTGCTCTAGCAAAATCGAGGATTCAATAAGAATAATCCAAGAGAACGGTTAATTTCTCAAGTTCCCGCCACTTTTTTCAAGATCCCGCCTTTTGTGTTTCATCGTCGATCTGGCCAATTCAACAACTTCAGAAGAGACATTGAAGCCACGACACGGTACAATCCATAGTGACTAATGACAATGAATGATGCTATGACATCAACATGTGAGATGGAAGGGAACTATTCTCAAGAGGCCAGCCTTACTAGCGGTGCTCAACATAATACTGTGGCTGTTTGCTCAATTCTGAGCGCCATTTCGAGCATCTTTGGAAGTTCTTTGTTTCTACGTTTGGCGGTAAAACCGAAGAGAAAACGGAAATGGACACCTTGTACAAGACTGATGGTTGGATTGATCATTTGCGATATCATATCCAGTGCGATCTTGGGGCTGGCAGGGATCATGCTCTCCGATGAGAATCGGAGAGTCGCAAAGTGCTTTTCAGGACGAACCGGTTGGTGCTTCATTGTATATCACCATATTTTCTTTCAAGCTGCAATCGCGATGAATAGCTTTGTCATTATGTGTCTTATGAGGAAGCGTATGAGTACACCAGCACAATCAACGAATCCTACTAGTTCTGGACAACAAGATGGAAACATATACATCTCAAAACCAACAATTTCATCAGTAACATCATCATCTTCACCATCGCCAACAATTTGTCCCCAAGCAACACGGAGAAACGTTGTTCTTGCTGATTGGGAATCCCACAACGTGGACTCTTCCGAGGAATACCGTATCTCCGCCCAGAACCTGAAATTTCATTCCAGCCTGAATTCCATTGGTAGCAGTTTGGAACCCATAAATGAACTGCATGAGTCCAAGTTTGATTCGATCATACTTTCTGACGAAGACAGCAACGACTCCTCATCGGAGGAGGGCTCCTTCTTCGATTTGTGTCCTGCTGATAGTCGATGGAGTTCTTCGAGCGTACTTGGGGATGAGCAAGATCATATTTCTCTGCCACGACGGCATAGTGACGACGGCATACCTTATCTTTTGCGCTGCGATGCTGAGTCTCCCGATGTTTCATCATTGCCGGTACCATGCAACCTTAGTAGGCAAGATAAACCAAGGAAGATACCGCCTACTGTTGATAAACCCATCACCGTTCCAGTGCGACGACTTAGTCCTAACACGAGTTAGCAATAATGCGAATGAATCATATAATCAATAGAGAATCAAGTAACTGACGAGAGTAATTTGAGGAGAGTCGAAGATTTAATTTGTTTTTTACTAAAGAAGAGCAGACGTCCGAAAAGCTTGCAGGATTGATTCCTGCGGGAATGGACAGATTCGAAAAAATTGTTTTGGTATTGAGAACCCTTGATTGGGGGTTCGATATATCGTGACAACTTACATTGGTTTGCTTATATCAAAAGAGCAGATGTCTACGATATATCGTGTCGATTTCAATCGTATCTGTGATGTTGGTGATGTCACATACTACCCGATCGATCAGAATCTCTTTCGAAAAACCTCAAAAGAAAATCTTTTCTTCTTGTCAATGATCTCATAAATCAAAGACTTGATTGTGTGAATAAAGTTTATGATGATAATGATGATGAAAGTTTATTGTTTTGCTTCGACTATCTTCGCTGGCATTCTTCTTTTGACAGTCAGTGTCAAACCTGCCAATGCCTTTGTGAATCCGGCGGCACCGGTTGCCGCCATTCGTAGTAATAGTGGTGGTGGTATTATTTCCGACTCGAAACAACCCAACACTGTTCTATTCGTCTCCTCCAAACAAGAAGAGCAACAGCAGGCTCAGGTGGCAGGAGAATCGGAAGCGGAGAAAATGATGCGCAAAGCTCGTGCGCTTCGACAGGAAGCGGAACAAGATGAGACACAAGTCCATCAGCATCTGTATGAGAAAAAGGCAGCAGAGGATCAACAGTTGGATGGTTGGATTTCCAATTTGTTGGAACATGGTGAAGGCCGTTCAGCGACCGTTGAACGATTGAAGGTGAAGAAACCTTCCATGGAAACTATGGAACGGATGATTGATCGATTGCATGTACGCAATTTGATTGCCCGTGGTCATGAACATGTTGTTCCAGGTACATCCACCTTTCAACGAGTGAAGCGACCAGCAGATGAAAATGAAGCCGATCGGATGGTATCTCTTGTGGAATCGTTGATTGATGCTGTCCGGGTCTTGGATGATGAAAAGGATGAAAAGGGTAGACCCAAGCCGCATGCCGAATCCCAACATTGGGGTGGTGCCGAAAAAGCAAAGAAGCTGAATGCCAGATGGCATGAACTGAAGCGAGAAAATGAAGAGCAATTTTTGAAGCGCCAACAGAGCTTTCGAGATGCCCAGACAATCAAGAAGGATCAGAAAGCTCCCCCCAAGGTCAAGGACGATCACAGATTTATACCATAGGTAGCTAATAGATGAATGGGATAATTGTACATTATGATTTCCGCTCTGTTTTAAGCAAAGATCGTGGTAATATTCTGTTGTAAGAAAAAGTAGAGCGCAGCAGGTTTGACCGAGACTCGTCCTAACAACTCCCCAAAAATGGCTGGATGAATTCCGTACAGTGCCCGATTCTTCTTCTCTTGAGAATACGCCAACATCAATCGGTTGATATCCAAATGTCGATCAAGCTTTGTTCGATTAATATCGTTGTCAACTCCGTTCAAGTACAGTTGCAGCAAACTCAAGTTATCCTGCATCCCATTCCGAACGATAGTCTTGATTGTCATTTCGCGTGTAAGTTTGGACCGGAATTGACGATTGTGGCTGCAGTCGAGTGTCTGCAAGTGTGGCGAATGTCGAATCAATGCTGCTAAATAATTGGCACTGTCGCTTCGCAAATCGCAATCCAGCAACTTGAGCGTGTGCAAATTGGCAGTCGCCACTGGCAGGGTGGAAAGTATTTGCGTCCCCGTCACACCAATGGGATAATTGCGGATTTCCAAATATTTGATACAGGAATGCTGATTCGATGCGGTCGAAGGAGTATCGTTGGATATTCGCAATCTATCCAATGCACCACCGGTCGCATCGCCCGTGAGAATATCGTAGTAGCCAAGATGTTCTTGTTCTGGTTCAGCAATATTTGGAACTTGTTCCTTTGGATCCAGAATCATTAGCCCAGATCGAATGGTTTCGGTTACCATATTGTGTCGCCCTCTTGCTCGTGACAAAAAACTTGTCAAAGTTAATTTTGTAATTTGGCATACTTGGCACAACTGAAACACTTTGGAGAGAATGACCGTATCTTGCAACGAGCAAAACTCCAATTCTTCAATGATAGTTGGTGGAAGTTGTTGTTCTTTCTGCTGTTCCAAAATCAATAACAAAGCTTCTTCCAACCAACGAATCGCTTGCAACGAAATACCACTTCTCAGGATCAGCTTTTTCGCAATGATAGGGCGAGACGAAGAAGAATCCTTCATGGCTTGCGTCAGACCCAAGATGATCAAATCTCGGGAACTATGCTTCACTTGAACGACCGGACTCGTGTAGAGCTGTTCGATGATACTCGCCAAGGTGGCTTGTGCTTGATCGTCCAACCCGTCCATCTCTTTTCCTATATACAGTTTTTGCTTATTCTTGCCAAGATTTTAGGAGGAGCAGCAGCAGCAGCAGCAGCAGCAGCAGCAACAACGCCTTTCACTTATTCCACAAGACACGTCAATTTTTGGTGAACTTGAGAAAGAGCAGCTTCATTGATGAGAGGATACTACTGCACGGGTCACAAGAAGTGGGTCATGACGGGTCTGTAGGAGACGGGTACGACTGGTTGGACTTCGATTCGAAACCCGCCGCCGCCGATTGCAGCTCATCACACACGCGAAGGACGCGTGCCAAACAATTGCCAAAACATTCAGCGATCGACAGTGGGGTATGATAGTGTGGTGGTAAGAATGACCCCGCACGCTAAAAGATAAATGTGTGTGCAAAACTATTGAGTGAGCGCTTCTTCAATCATCTCTGCTGCTGCTGCTACTGCTACTAGCATCGATAAAGAATCAGATCAATTCATAGAATTCTGTCAATTCATATTTGCAAACAACAACAAGGAGATGAAGTGCTGATGATAAGCCACTGCTGATTCGTTCATAAGATCGATTCCACCTGAAAATATAATACGAATCATCCGATAGGATGCCTTCGACCACATTAACTGCAATTGGCGTGACGTTGCTGGGCGGTGGATGTGTCTTGCTGCTCTGTATAATTGCCTTTCAATATGCCCTATCCCAACAGAACACCAACATTGCACCAAGATGTTCCGCACGACCCCCGTCGACCATTTGCAACCCGTGGGCCCAGCAGAATGCGACTGCCAAGCACCCTCAACATCGCTGCGGTGGCAATTGGGTCAAGTGGGTGATGAATCTATCCGACGAAACGTTGTTGCGGGGAGTGCCTGGAACAGGAACTCGAGAGGATGGACTTCAGGGATCATTGTTGCATGTTCCTTTGGATAGCATTGTGCTCTTACGGTTCCATGCGCTGGGACGCAAAGTTTCCTTGCTGGCGACTGTCCTATGTATCGTCTTGCTGATGCCGCTTTACATCACGACACCAAATCCGGAACTGGATTCACCAATGTCAATGCCATCATCTTTCAACTCTAGTTCAGCAGCAGCAACAACAACAACTCCCGGCAGCACCGACGACTTTGTGAATTGCACCGATGGCGACTCTGAGTTGTTGTCAAATTCCACAGCAAGCCTGTGTGACGACAAGCAGATCAGCAGCAACGCTACAATGACCTTCACTCCAAAGCCCAAAAACCATTACCGTCAAACCACACTAGGGAATGTACCAAACTTGTTCTATTTTACCCAAAATGAGGCCTACTCGTACCTGCGGGTATCCGATGAATCCATCCAATTTCGATTGCGTGCCGCGGTCTTGGTTGTATGGTTGTTGACGATCTATACTTTTTATTTGTTGGCGGAAGAATGGTCTCAAATGGTCGGTTTGAGAAGAATCTGGTACCTTGAACAACGGCGAGGGCATTCCTTAATGCGGAAAGAAGCTACAAATGGAGACTCTTCTTTGGTATTGGAATCGGAATGGCATCGCGGATTCTCCAACGATTCAAAATCTTCCTCATCCCTATCACCGGAGCAACGACTCCTATCATCACGACCGGCATGGATCCCCCATCCCGAGCAACCAGACACTGTTCCCAATATTGAGCCCTATTCGATTTTGTTGGGTCCACTACCCAAGCCAAGACCAATCATGGACGACGAGGAAGTAGGAGTGGATTTGATCTCCTTTCCTCAACAAATATTTCTGCAACGGATTATTCAACAATTGGAGGACCAATTGCCGCAAGAACCTGGATATACAAGCCCCATTTGTGCGATAACACTCGTACCGACGGCCAAGGATGTTGGTCCCATATGGATGCAGTGGTACGGGACCATGATGAAACTAAGGAGAATGCTTTTTATAAAACAACAATTGTTGCTTCTGGGACACGATTTGCAGGAAGCAGAAAATGATACGACTGGTGATGCTTGTTTAGTTTCCACTCCTCCTGCAATGCAAGGGTCTACAAGAGGGTCACCAAACGGTTCTGCAACATCAGCAGAAACAACATCATCAGCTTCGGCCTATATGCATCAAGTATTTGGGGGTACGTTGTTGGACGAAGAGTGGATGCAACAAGCACAGCAAACGATGGGGCCCGAACAGCTGGCTGCCTTTTCAAGAGAATTGGCCCAGGGGGCTTCTAATTTCTGCCCGTACGGGTGTTTTGAAGGGCAGGTTCGGAACGCGAATCTTACCACTTTGAAAGAGTTGTACCAATTGCAAAAGGAGCAAGTGGATTTTGCAAAGCAAGAACTACATCGAGTTCAGAAAGAATTTATGTTTCGTCCAACGATACATGATAGCGACGACGAAGAGGAGGAATTGGGAAGGCATGGTGAGAATGACGAGGCCGAGGAGGACTCGGCACTTTTGCTCAAATCTCGGGACAATCATAACAACAAAGCTAATTGTGATGGCAATCGTTGGACAGCCAAAAGGGGATTCTTTACTAGGAAAAGGAACTTCGCTGCTCGTTGTTTGTTGGAAAAGAGACGGCATGACGAAGAGGATGATGAGGATGATGATACTGAAAGTGCTGCTATAGAGATGGTGAGTCCTTCCACGAACTCTCCTTCCTCACGAAAAGGAACTTGGCGAATACGACGGTCGGCTGAATGGACAAATGGATCGTCGTCCTATCGAGTTCTCATTCAGCAATACTATCATCAGTTGAAATTCCAGTTCATCGAATTGCTAAGCAAGTACAACCATCCATCATCATGGAAACCGTTACTTGCAAAATGTTGGAAAACATGGGAACATGAGGATACTTTTGCTGTCGTTACATTTACTTCAAGACAGGCCGCAGCGGCAGCAAGGCAATCTCTATCGTCGTCCGGTATGGAAGTGAACAGACTCCCTATTCCACCACTGGCGGATGCTGGTGCATTTCGAATTGTTCCATTTCGATTCTTTTGCCGGCCCGTCACTGTCACAATCAATTCGCTACAAAAAACGTTTCGACTGTACATGTGAGTGTTGTTTATTATCAATCGTAGTTGGAGGAGAATACCTGGCGATCATAGTTTTGTTCATTTTCTCATCCTCTTCCTTTTTCCCCCTTCTCTAGTGTCCTGACATTCTTGGTCTTGATGTGTATCTTTTATACAATTCCATTGACTCGAGCAGCCAATCGACTCGATCCAGAGACCATTGCCTATCTGTTTCCAAAGCATGAGAAAATATCCATTACAACCGGTGTCAGCTTGCCAGATTTGCTATCAGGATTGACAACATCCATTATTTGGTCACTGTTCTTTATGCTATGTCCGCAAGTATTCAAGGTAAGATTACTTGTTGTGCATTTCTGTTTTTCAGCCGAACCCTTGTGCTATAGACTAACACCATCTTTCTCTTTAGTTAATGGCATATTTCGGATCCAATGCCGCATCCCTCGCTCAATCAGAGTGGCGTGCGCTTCAATACTTTTGGTGGTTCATGGTTTTGACTGCGTTTGCAGGACCCATGCTCGCATACTGGATTCTTGGCGCCCTCTATTACCAGGATGAAACACTTCGTGGTGGTCTGCGCAAGATGCTTCTGGCCATTGCTGGTACAACTCCAACTACAATCGCGGCAACATGGATCAATTGGATCATCTATCGGTTCACCATCATTTTGCCCATCAACTTCTTACTACAATTCAACACTTTCATGTTTTCTTTCTTCGGATGCAAGTGTTGTTCCCGAATCACGATTGGAGGTGGCCCTGGCGGTCCAACTCCTTATCGTATCTTTGTCGACTCGGGGGTGGTTTTGATGTGCTGCGTTGCACTAGGCCCTGCATCCCCTCTGGTAGCTCCTGCTGCCTTGCTATACTTTTTGTTTTGCGAGCCTTTGCTTCGAAGGAATTGCATTTTTGTGTATCGCCAACGATATGATGATGGGGGCTTACGATGGACATTCGTCTTTGATATGATCATCAGTGCCTTGGTGGTGAGCCAACTACTGATGTCTCTCCAGATGACCTTGAAGACGGCCTATGGGTGCAGTTTTGTCGCTGCATTGGCTATTCCTACAACAATTTACTTTCAGTGGAGCGTGAAACGCCGTTATAAGCCTTCTTTTGAGAATACGGCTTTGCTACGAACCACACTGTTGGATGGCAAGGACAGTTTGGATGATATGACAATTGATCGTCGAGAGGAACATCGCCGTTTCTTGGTGGATGCCCACAAAGCAGCGTACATCCCGGCTTGCATTGCGGGAACGGAGAGTGCAGCCGTGCTGACTGATGAACCAGCGGTGGTAGTCAAAGACAGAATAATTGACTCCAAGGGAAGTCAGGACAGCTCTGATTTGGAACCCCCCTTTGCAACGCCTCCACGGGATCCATTGGATTCTCCTCTCAGGTCCAATTCGGCTGGATCTTCTAGTGCTGCTCGTGTGAAGCCCCGGCTGAAAAAAGCTCTCAATAATGGTAAAATTCGGAAATCGAAATAATATCTCGGTTTGTTCCTTGTCTTTCTTCCTATAGTGCCGTATGGAGAGATTCGTATTCAATTCATCGTCAATAGAGTTCTCATCCTTGCTCCATTTTTTTGGGGTGTCTGGGCAGGGTTGCTTTGCTTATTATATAGAATTTAAGACTCTGACCCGCGAGGGAAGGAAGTGCTTTAGGGGGCACAACACGAGCTGCTTCCCTTGGTGGGCGACACATCGATACTATACTACTGCTCCAATCAAGACTGATGGACTCTTCCAAGAAAGGTTCTCGGTTCGTGTTCCTATGTGCCTGTCATCGGTGTTCTCATTGCCTAAAACGCGACACATTGTTAATCTGCTAGATTGTTCCTTAAACGCAACGCATTGGTACTGATCCAATCAAGACTACTACTACTCCGCATACGTTCGAAACTGATGATTGACTATACGATTCAAGAATATCCGTAATTTGTGTTCTCTCCGCGCCGTCTGTCAAACACAGTCTTCTCATTCTTCCCTATAAGCTTTGCGGTACATCCGCTAGTAAGGCATAAAACAAGTACGACTGCAAACTACTATATAGCCCAGAGTTCTCCCGTTCTCTACTCTTCACCCAACCAATCCATACGCTGAACCCATCCCACTGCATGTCCCTCTGCGATGAGGGGTGCACAGCTCTCTTTTTGCGAAAAAGATTCTGTCAAATGAAACCCCTGCTCAATACATTGGCTGGTGGTAGTCTACGAGCTTCTCTCAAAAAATGACACTGGTGATGGTACTGCGTTGATGACTAGCAATGTTGCTCTTCACTATACGTTTGATCTAGGACTACATTTGTCATCAACAGGTTGTGCAGACGGAGAAAAAATCTCCTCTCAATAGTCAGAATCATCATCAGCACCATTGCAACTGAAAAGATCTTTCTGTTAAAGCCAAAAAATGGAAGTGGGTGAGAAACAGTTATTTTCAAGACATGAGATTGTTCTTGTTGTTTTCGGGAGTACTTACGAAGCCGTCTACAATTTTTGTTGTAGGGTCTTTTCTTCGGCGACGACCTCTACCTTTGGGTTCGGGTGAACCAACCAGCAGATCATGACCCACGTTGAACATGATATCCAAGATGGTAGCACTTTCAGTTTTCTTCTTTTTCCTCCGGTTGCTTTTTCCAGAGCCTCCTCTTGAGCCAGACGATTGTTGAATACGAAATTCACCGTCCTTGTAGCGAACGTTGGTGACCTTTTTGATGAATTTGGAGACTGGGCGTCGAGTACCCTCTGTCTCCTCAGTGTACTCTGTATGGTCAACAGTGTAATCGTTTTGACTGAGTGGGGAATCCAGCAAGGACCGATTTCGTAAATCATGTCCTTCCCACACGGAATTGCTGCCCTGCGATCGTTCGTCGTCATATACTGGTGATGCCAATGTAGATGCACCATCGTAAGCGATATCCGGAGGAGCCGCACGGTCTGGATAATTAGAAATCGAATAATCAAAAGCCGTAGTCTCTTCTTCTCCGTAGTACCTGCCATTGTTCGGCTGGTCCTGAAGATAGTTTATTCCTTCCAAATTTGTGTTCAAAGTTTTCGATGTGACTGTCTCATAGGCTTCTGATGATTCCTCCCATGTTCCATCCTCATTCTCTCGGGCATATAATTCTTGGTTTCCTTGATCGTATTCTGAGTAGTATGATCCTTGAGGATCACAGTACGAATATTGCCGACCGGTGGCATACGATTGTTCTTCACCATCATAGTAGCTATGATCTTCATAATATTGTCTGGGCTCTTGGCCATGCATCCGTTCTTCCTCATACGAATACCCATCGTCGTAATAATAATCATCTCGTTGATCTGCAAACTGTGTTCCACCTTCATCGTCGTAATATGGTTGTCCATCGTCCGCATAGCAGTTGCCCTCTTGTTGCAAGTATAGATCCTGGTAGTACTGTTCTTCTGGGGGATAGTCACCTTCCTCATATGACTCCATAGGCTGTTGCGAGTATTGCTGGCGTTGCCGTTCTCGTTCATCAAGTGATGTTCCGCTCTCATCAAAGCTTACAGACGGATGTTGGACTCCGAACTGTTGATAGTCGCCAGATAAACTCTCTTCCAAGGTTGCAGGAGTCGGCTTGGCCTTGATCGAATGAGCCGTATATGCACTTCCTGTACGATTCAATCGTCGACCGGAGAAAATGTCATCATCGGAGCTGCTGCTACTATTACTAGCGCCGATGGTGTTGTTGTGATGCGTGTCGACTACAACTGGGTGATGCTGGTGACGTTTTAGCAATGCATCTGTACATTCTGTATCCCCTGAGTGTTGTTGTGAGACGGCTAGTCGATCATATAGTGGCATAGCAGTTTTTTCTTTCGTTTCTTTTTTGTAATGTTCTTGGTTCTCTTTTGTTCTATAGTAATGATATCGCAATGATGTTTTCCATGGGGTGCAACGATGAGAGAGAGAGGGCAAGGGGACCTCACTACATTGTTGTGATTTGTCGTCGCCAAAATCTCGCATCATTTCAAGCGTATGTGAAAGTTATACCAGAAGTTGGCGAAGCTAAAAAAAATACGTTGATTACATTTATGTTCGTGCTGAATACCAAATATGATGTGAAAGTTTGGTTTAGCGAATGACACTACAAAAGTCCTTCTGGAAAGCACCCGAAAAATCAGTCTCCAAGAGATTGGGGAATGTGCATAAGCCAGTGGTGGCGAAGTTGTTCCGTAATAGAGATGATGATGATGGTCAATGAGAGAGAAATTGCGTAATTGAGTTTCCGCAATATTACTGGTGAGCCGTTGCGACTTCCGACCTAGAATTCAACGACACCCGTTTCTTAACCAGTCTCAGGTTTGGGGCTTTGCCCAGTTCGGGGGGGGGAGAAGAATTCCCCATAGCAGAGATTTTCGACTTGATGGACTGGTCTCGATGGTTTTTTTCTGCAAAAGATTTTCCTCAATGATAAGAACACAACATCCTCATTCTCTGACAAATCCATGGCCCAAATCCATGTAAATAGCAGAACAAAAGAGTGATGACGAAAGCTATTCCAGACGATACAACGCCCAACAGTGTTGTCCATGATCATAATCAAATGATGGATCCTTTCGATCTGACATGATGGTGGTATGGATGTGCCAACTTGTCATTCTTCTTCATTGGGACGAGAGAGACTTGTTTCAGACCGTCGCGCGAGAAATTTTGCGCGAACCCCATTGCAACGATTGACCATTGCAGCAGCCATCCGTCACATCGACTACATACATACACTGCTATCTGGCTGGCTGCTGCAGGTGTGGGCAACAACAGTCGCCGTCACAGCCGCCATCATTCATCATGCGGGAAGCGGAATCGGAATCCCACACCTTTTCTTACATCAATACCAGCAGCATGGTGAAAAAGGATGAATGGAGGGAATTTCACATTTATCAACACAACGATGATGATGACGAGGACGAGGAAGGAAAGGATGATGAAGAAACGGCAGAGGAATATGCTGGCAATTTCGACTTGTTTGGAAATCTGCAAGATTCCTCCAATGAAGAAATGATGGAATTTTCGTTCCAACCAAACAATGGTGTTATTGTTGATGATGATACTGACGAAACAATTCATATCACACTCAAGGGCTTTCAAGATTATACACAATCGACTGGAATGGCAGTCTGGTTGGGATCAGAAGTAATTGCACATCACCTGGTGCAAAATGTACATATGGTACGAAACAAGTCTGTGTTGGAATTGGGAGCTGGGCTTGGATTGGCTGGAATTGTCGCCCATCGACTGAAAGCATCCACGGTCGTTTTAACCGATGGCGATACTGCAGTATTGAACGGCTATCTGAAATTCAACGCCTCCCTCAACAAAAGTCCAGACTCTTGCAGCAACAGCAGTGGAACACTGGAAAGTGCGCAGCTAATCTGGGGAAATCAAGGCCATGATCCCGATTCGGACAACAATCCTTTGGTACAATTTCGAAATCAATATGGTCTCTTTGATGTCATTATTGCTACAGATTGCACTTACATGCCTCAAAGTTTAGTCCCCTTTTGGCAAACCATAGATGCGTTGCTCAAACCAAGGAATGAACATGGCCAGTCCGGTGTTTTCCTCTACGTTATGGAAGCTGCCACTCAAGCACCACTGGAAAATGTCTTGAAAGTAGGCGAATCCTTAGGCTTTGAATGGACGTTGGAAACCATACCCACGATTGAGGAAGATCCTCAAGACAAGGACAAGATGCATGATATTTACACGTTCCGACGTTCTACTTATTCGGAAACATCATGACACCTGCGGGAAACACATGACGGAGTTTTTCTTCTAAAAGCAACCTTTGGCTCTTCTGTTCACACACTTATATGGAAGTTCGGAAATTTTTTAGTTGTTCAAATTATCTCTATGCTCTCGTTAGATCTATTGTCAACCCAACGGTAGCTAGCTAGCTAGCATGCAAGACTTTTTCTCCCATCAATCCATCTCAAACATTAGATCGCTTTCGTCTTCACCAACCAAGTCATTCATGCCTGGCGGCATCCTTGCATCATAACAACGTTGCACGTAGTTCCGTGAGGGCGTTGTAGGAGGCGAAAGGATCCGTGCTGCCTGCCGTGTCAAAGAAATACTTTCAAGAAGCGATTGACGTTGCTGATGGCTTTGCTGATGCCGTTCACAACAGTCAGCCTCCTGATGGTTTTGCTGCTGTTGTTGCTGTTGTTCTTGTTGTTCTTTTAAACCAGCAACCATTCGGTTGTAAAAGGCACGATCATGGTATTCCACCATTCGAGCCTTGCGTTCCTCCTCGTGTCTTATCCGAATTTCAGCAGGATGTATAGGGATAGGGATGCTCTTTGATTTCACCATTTTTTCCTTTCAAGTATTGTTGGTAGGAGCTTTTTCCAAGCGGTGGAAGCTTTCTCGATCTCGATCGAGACATCTTTTTGTGGCGGACTACAGTGGATGCAAGGGAAAATGTGTGGCTCATAATACGGCGCCGAATTGTGACCAAGAAACAGGCTTTTCGACCAGAATTATGCCAGCGGACGATAGCTAACTTATGGGGAAAATCGCGTGTACTAAGTAAGAGAGTATTTCCGAAGATTATCCAAGCGGTAGTACTATTGTTTAGTAGTTGTTCCTTCATTTTCTGCCACGAAACATTTCCTAGCACGAGCGGAAACTTGAACCCAAATGAAAGGCTGTAACAGTTTGATGGGCATTTTCCCCAGTATCCGTCATCAGAGCCAACAGCTTGATGGGCGTTTTTTCTGTCACCAGGGAAACTTGAACCCAAATGTATAAGGCTGTTAGATGGGCATTTTCTGCAGTATCCCTCATCAGAGACAACAGTTTGATGGGCGTTTTCCGCAGCATCCGTACTCAGAACAGAACGCAATGACGGAGGTCAGAAGCTGTACTACCTCAGCTTTTGAAAAGAAAATTAGGTTTAAACTTGATGAATACAGTACTGAATGTCGAAATGCTTCTTTCTAGGTAGCATTATAGCTGTTATAGCAGTTCGACTAGTCCATCTTCTAGCAAGAGATCTGTTCTCTTTGAATCGTAGGTGTCATGTATTTGTCTGGAACACGTAGAGCACGTAACTTGACATATCATTCGAAAACCAATCAAAGATCAAGCTGAAATATGAGATCATCGTCCTCCCTTCTATCTCCATCTCCTTGGTCTTCAGCTACGACATTGACCCCTTTGGCCGATTCGAATTCCACAAAATAGTCATCGCCTGACCAACATCGAGTAGGAGAAACAAGCACAGGATGACGAGTAAATGCGAAAGAGTCGATCGGTGATTGACTTTGTTGCTCAATCCGATCAGATTGTTGTTGGCCTCTTTTTCGCTCTTTCATGCCGTTCAAGATTCGCTTCTGGAACATTTGCTCTTGAAGCTCAGCAATCTCTGCGCGACGTTCTTCCTCCCGCTGTTTCTTGATCTCCAGTGGATTTCTGGAAACGGGGATGCTCTGTGTTTTCAGTATCGTGCCACAATTTGAGGTCTCATGACTGGATATTGTCCGTATTCTCATAGTCAGTAAATCCTCAGAAGCAAGTGGAATAGGAATATTATTCGATCTTGGAATCAGAAGCCCTCTTTCTTGAATATGAATGATGATTTGATACGCTGTCGTGTCTCAAATAGCTTGATGCGATGAGTGTTGTGTGTGTTGAAAATAGATGATGCATCGGCAACTGGAGAGCTGGACAAATCTGTCTGCTCAAAATCTTTGACTGACGTAGCGAAGCCAACGAATGCCTTCTCTTAACGTACTATTCCACAGATATGTCCCTCCGTAATTGAAAACTCCACAGCGGACAAATGTAAACTGCCCGTCTGGGGTGTAAAAAGGATCTCGCATGACAGTCCTGACATAGACTTCTGATCAGGGTGATTTGATGTGTTGGGTACAAAACTGCTGTACTCTGTGTTTTAAGCCTGCGCCCTACATCCTTGACGTCATCATTCTGTCACCATACAGTTTGCATATAGAATTCTTGTCGTTGAGAATTATAGATAAGGATTTATTTAAAAGAGTTTACAGTATCATTATATCAGCCCGTCGCGGACTGGCGATTTCGACACTTGGAGTTTTCCCAGAAAGGTGACCAGGGGACCATGACTCATCAGAAAGCAAGACTGAGAGGAATAAATCAACGGTGGAAATGGTAACAGTGCCGGTTGACTGGCAGACTCTTTTCTTGAAGTCTTTTGAGTGTCGCTCAAACGATTTTGTGGTGTCTGCATCGTCTCATCAAGATTCGAAAACGATGCGAAACGCAAGGATAGAAAGAAATGGGCAGCAACTAGAGCATTGTTGTAGTCAGTAAAACTCTGAAGAAAGGTATTTTGCGAGTTGCATAAAAGTCTATTGTAATTGTAATCTATATCATGTATTCTGTTAGCCGCTCTGAGAGAGCGATTATATCCCTCTCTACTAGCAAAGACGAGAGCCTGAATTCTCATCAATTATATTGTAGCAGCTTGCACGAGGAGGAAATTAGCAAGATTTTCCATAGGTGAAGCTTGAGTAGATGGTCCTACAGGTCCATCTGAAACATCATGTCATCGGGGATGTCTGTTTCCCGACACAGGGGAGAGGTGACAGAAGGTGATAGCGTATCAGTGTTTCGAATTGTAGCAGGGTCAAGAAACATTTTGCTCTCTGATGGATCAGCTTTCCTTGTGCTTGTGATGTGATCAATCAGCGCTTGATTCTGGCATCGAAGATCAATGCACCGTGATTTGCCCTGACGCTGCTGGATGCCTTGCACGATGCGACTGTAAAACAAATAGTCCTGGAAGTCAGCCATCATGATGCTTCGCCGTTCGTCAGCTTCTTCTCTAGAAGCTTTGGGGTCCATTGCAATTGGTATGCTCTGTGAATGTGTCATAGCTGTCATTGTAATAGGTATGTGTCTTGTGGAAGGGAGAATGCTTTCTGCAAATTTGTGTCATGCAATTCACGGGACGAGAATTCTAGGAAACTCGATCGCTTGGCACGCGGTCAGGATTTGAATCATGGTCCAATCACAGCCTTCGCTTTCCCTGACAGATTCATTGTTCTTTGAAAGCCCCGGAGAACAGGCCGTATGATTCTCTGTGAGGAATGGAACCTGTAAGTACGCCTGGTAGTTCGGGTCATTCCTTCACTGGAATCTATGGGCTCACAAGGTTCACAGAGAATCTCCTTTTCGCATGAGTCATTCGGGACCGTTGATTTGCATCGCGTTTCAATCCTGTGGTGGGCAGACATCAACGAATCGACAACTCCGTGACATAAGTCAGGCACCGGCCAGTTGGCATGGGTGGCCAACAAACGATCGAAAACCAGAAGCATGATGTCAGGCAGACGCCAACGATGGGACAGGTTTCAAGACTTCATTCCGAAGCTTCCGCTTTGTTCGTTGAAGGGTATTTGTTCGTTCCGCTCAGGGAACAATGGACCGGATTTTATATTCTACGATCCGAAGCATTTTGTATATCATAGAGAAAGACCCATGAGACTTCCTTGCTTCAGATGACTGAAAATAGCAAATGGCTTTATCGATCCCAGTACACGACGTATACGTCTTTGTTGCGATGCTGGAACAGATAAGTGTAAAGAACCGAGTCACGAACTATTCCCGGATTATCTTGAGAGCCTGCCTCATCGATGGCCGCCCTGTGTCGATGCATCTGCCAACACATCAGTATCATGCTGCGGAGGCAAATTGCGTTTCGTACCATTAGCGAATATTTCACATATACCTCACACCTGTTGAGAACGAGACGGATACCAACAATAAATGGACAACAAAAGTGCATTCGCAAAATGGATCATGCAGCCATTGGATGGTGCGAGTTTTGTTCCGTAAAATATTGCTTTGTGCCACCCTGCAAGCAATATTTGTTTTTCCTTTCTAGAGACCATGCAAGAAAGTCTGAAACAATGCTAACGTCGCTCTGTAGTACTACGATCCGGGTAGCTATATTGTTAGTGACTATTCTGAGCGGAAGGAGGGATACTCTAGCTAGCCATTTCAGTCATCAGCTTGAAGAACATTCCTCAATGAAGGTTCTCAATGGGCGGAGATTGCACTCTAGCGGACTTGGCCCTGTTCAATCTCCTCTCGTTCGAGTGCCTTCATTTTCCTTTCGAGATCATTGATTTCATTCTCCAATTTAGTTCTCGATTCTGTGTCTTCAGGTGCCAACGACCTCATTTCGATTCGTTTAAACCCAAGTCGCATCTCAAGGCGCTCCTTTCTTGCTTCAAGGAGCTCCTTTTTTGCTTCTGCAAAATTGTTGTTGACAGACGCAAAATTGTTGTTGACAGACGCTGTATTGCTCAAAAAGGCGAGTCCACCAGAGCATGAAGCGAGTGCGGACAAATAAGTGGCTGCACTCCCGCTTGAAACGGCGCTAGCAACTGAAGAAAACAAAGAAAGAGCTGT
>JAAMXS010005487.1:0-15695 GCA_019693525.1 Cylindrotheca fusiformis | reverse complement strand
CCCGAAAGTAGTGTGTTGTGTTATCTCGGAATATCTCTTATTAGCTCTACTACACATTTCTTGAACGATTTCTTGTTTTGAGGCGTTAATAGACGTTACGGAAGTCTTCCAACGGAAAGGTTTTAGGTGAAGATGTCGATTTTTGAAACAACGTAAATGCTATTGCTTTTCGGTTGGAGAGTGAGCCCACATCACACCCGACTACTTCGAGTCCATTCCACCATTCTTGCAGCAAGCATGACTGGAGGAAGACGGAAGATGATGGACATCAGTGCTGCCACGAGATCGGTATTTCAGATGATTATCATCAGGCCCAGTCCTCGATCACATTTCTGTGCAACGACGATGATGGCTAGAGAGATCCATCATCTCGCTTGAGTCCTTCTATTACTATCCTCACTTGGCACTGCTAATAATTCAGTCCCGAGTCCCACGAACTCATTCCCTAATTCTCGTGTGCAGTGCCAGAAACCCCACGTAATACCCATATATGAGTACTGTAGAGGCCCTATGCACAGTCTAGTAGCAAAGCATGTGTGGGAGCCAATTAGCTGCGGCAGCGCCCTGAAAAATTGTACTGTACAATATATCTATATAATAATTATGGTTTCGATCAGTTGGGTTCGCCCGCTCTACAGTCAGCTTCTTGTTATATATGTATCAACTACAAACTCTCGTAAGCCTACGCCATTCTAAATTCCTATGCACTACTTATTTGGATAGAAGCCGATGAGACAGCATCCGCTTATGGATGAACTGCTAAGTTATTCAAAAGCCGTTGGATGGCAATGATTCCAAGTCAGCCGCCATCTTACAATCGAAATATCTGACCTGGAACTTCTGAGAGGAGTCTGCTGGATGTATAGAGCTGTCGACCTTGTGAAGATTACACGCTTTGCCCACTCATCATTCTCAGTGGTATCAAAGTTACAGACAAACAACTGCGATTGACAACCTACAAATACCACAAGACACTCGAAGACGCAAACGAAAGGGCATGGTGTTATCCACCAAACGTATTTCAACAATCCTGATTGTTAGCGGGCTCGCTTGCTATCTACAGATTGGAGTTGACTTTGTCAACAATGAGATGTACATGGCATTCGAAAAGGATACTGGATCGGAGGTGATTTCTCGTGCTATATCTACCGCGGTTTCGACTGTCGATATCCCTGCTGATGCCAGCAATGCCTCCGACCGCGATATTCTACTCAATACGACTTCTTTCTGTTTGGTGATAAAAGACGACGGCGATATTCTCAATGAATGGATTGCCTATCATTATCATGTTTTGAACATGAGACAGTTAATTGTGGCTGTGGATCCATCAAGTGAAACATCGCCAGAACCAATTCTGCAAAAATGGGAGGAGCTGTTTGGAATGAGCATTGGAGTTTGGAAGGACGAAGATTTCATGCCAGCTTCTTTCTTACGAGGCGAATACGATGAAATCGAATCCTACGTCAGTAAATTTAGATTCCCAAATGGAATAAACAGCACGACCAAGGGGTATCAAGAGCAGTTGACTATTATCAACAACCATCGGTACCGACAACATGTGTTCGTCAGTCAGTGCCTGCGATCACTAAAAGGGAGACTCGAAGATCCACAACATGGAAACTGGGTGGCACACGTCGATTCGGACGAATATATCGTCCTCAACCCAAGAGTCAGAGAAAACATCGAGGCAGTCAAACCTGTTCTCGTACCACAAGTGCCATCAGCAGGTTCACTCTTGAGCTATTTGAACCATGGTTTTAGTGTTCTTCCTGCTTGGAATGTGCGTCGAAAATGCCTTTTGATACCCAGGATACTGTATACCCCGCGAACTCACTATAGCAAGAAAAAACAGAAGATTGTCGGGGAGAAGCTTTGGAATACCGATCGCTTTGAAACACTACGTTGGGAAATACACCGAGATCTGTCCCTACCAAGTGGCGTGCAGAAAGCCATTATGGATGTTTCTGCCATTGAGAAAAACCACAGCATTTTCGAAGAGGGAAGGATCCGTAGTGTCCACTTCCCCTTGCCACGGTCGGAAGAAGACGATTGCCCAGTGGAGATAGTCGACCCAGATCTGAGGGATGTTAATCAATACCCTTTGGCGATCAATCATTACGTTGGATCTCTTGAAAGATATTTGTCTCGGAATGACACTCGAAGGCACGAGTCAATATGGCGAAAGAAGACCAGATTGATGGGGGAAGTGTCGGATGGGTGGATCTTTGGATGGTTGTGTAGCTTTGTAGAAGAACATGGACTGGAAAAAGTGTCTCAAGTTCTTCAAGACTACCGACGTGTAGATTATCAATGAGACTCCTGACTGACTCATGAATAATGCCAACTTTTCATGCCTCATTGTTTCTGTTTCAGTCTTAAAAGTACCTTGACACGGCCCCAGCATAAAACTTGAGTTTCGGACGGAGATCGACTGGTCCCAGTTTCCTAGCGGTTGGCAATGAGCTCTTGTACCATCAAAATACCAGAAATTCTGGCAATAGTACACACAAAATATCCAATCTTCTTACCTAACTGTGGAGCATTCCATAGTTTCCATATCTGCGGCATTGTATGTATTCAAATCGATTTGATCCTTTGGTACTTCAATGCAGGCTTTTTATGCTCGGAACTGTATACCAGGAATCCTATCTAGGACTTTTTAAAGCCATGCGTTGTAGTGAGGGATTTGGTAGAGTGACGAGTGGCGTCGTTGTGATTCGACCAAGTCCGTCACTCAAAGATTCAGAACAAGTGGTCCGATAAAACGTAAGATCTTTCGAATTTCATTCATTCATTCCGTCAACCGCGCGAAAATGCAAGAACATGCTACCACCAACTCTCACCCATCATGTGTCTTGGATGGCCATCACAGTCGCAAAAATGATCGTTCCTAGCTGGTAACCATGGCGCTCCGCCGTAGCAGTGGGTTTAGACGATATGCTATGTCATGCCAGTATCATGGAGCTTCCTTCTTGGGATTTTCGTATCAAGGGCATGTGGAAGATAGGATACTGACCGATGGCACTGATCTGCGAGGATTTCGATCGGTGGAAGGACGAATTCGAGAAGCCCTCGATGACCTTGTCGGAGAATCGCATTATGAACACATTCAAGTGAGCTCCCGCACAGATCGTGGCGTCCATGCTCTGAAGAATACCTTCCATGTGGACATCTTGGGGAACGCTTTCGACGAAGACACAATGGACATAGGACGTCTGCACCGTGGTCTCAACTATCATCTTGGAAGACAAAAACATTCGTGGCAACAAGAACAGGAGAAGCACAGAAAAAAGAGGCGACGCAAACCTCCTCGAAATTATACGTTCTTACAGGATTCTTACTGGTCTCGTTATTCGGCAAACGATGAAATGCGAATCCTTTCTGTCAAAGAGGCTCCTTCTCATATGGATAATCCATACTCACAGATTGACCCTTCGCAACCTTCCATCGTAGATTGGAATGCCCGATTCAGCGCGACAGAACGAAGTTACATGTATCGAGTTTTGTGCTTCTCGGATCGGGATGAAAATTGGGGTATTCCATTTGAATGGGATAGATCTTGGAGGATTCGATGCAATTCATTGAACATTGATGGTATGCGGCAAGCTGCTGTCTATCTTGAAGGAACGCACGATTTCTCAACATTTCGAGGATCGAAATGTCAGCGATCAAATCCAGTCGTTACTATGAAATCAATCCATGTCCACGCACAGCCATATTGCTCACCCCTGCTTTGGGGGGCAGATGCAGAAGCGACACCAGGGCTACGGGATATACAAGGAGAGCATGCGATGGAGAACTCTCCTCAGCTTCTGACCATTCAGATTGTCGGAAATTCTTTCTTGTATCGCCAAGTGCGCAATATGGTGGGCTGCCTCGTTGAGGTTGGTCTTGGAAAACTGTCACCTACCAGAGTTGCAGAACTACTAGAAAAGAAATCTAGAAAACTTGCCCCGAGCATGGCACCTGCCCATGGCCTATTCTTAGCTGATGTCAAGCATGGTGATTTCAGTTTTTGAACGAAGGCTGTAAACTGCAAGAAGTCATCTGATTGTTCAAAATTTCCCATGTGGACGACTTCGTCATTGAGAGTATTTGGGTGATCAGTCATCCTTTATTTTAATTTTTTCCATAGATAACGCTCTGTCAGTCAGATGTCCAGTTTTTCGAAACACTTGAGCTCCCTCAACGCCGGCTTTCAGCGTCTTCCTCATGTCGTCATCATTCGAGCTGGCAGGGAATCGAATCCAGCCCCATTTCTTGTATTCTTCAGAATTTTCAACGATAAGACACCCATCAAAAACAAATAGTTCTTCTCCAAGCTCGCAAAATTCATCCATAGGAAACTGAGCGTTCGGTTCAATCCAGCACATCTGCACCTTTTCACCTGTCACTTCATTGTGGTACATGTCCAAAACGGATCCATAATTGCTCTTGACTCCTCTGTTCTCTGAAAAATCCACATGCAATGGTTTGACTCCTTCGCCAGTTTCTGCCATTTGGAGCAGCTTTACAAATATCGTGCAGCCATCTTCATCCACCCATGGTGCATGCTTGCTTCCAATCGGATTTCTAACATAGGTTCCAGCAGGAAACTCCCCGAATTGATCTTTAAAAGTCCCAGTAAGGACCAAGAATTCTTCCCCACCAATATGTTCATGTTCAGGAAAGCGCGAGTTTGGTTTGTATTCCACTACGGTTGTCGCTCTTGCTCTTTCCGATCCAATCCGATCCAACATAAACCGATTCACTCCATAGGAAGGAGATGCAATGTACTTTGTAGCATCGAAATTAGTTGCAGCGAAATCTTTGAAATTGGAATTGATTTTCATGACTCTCTATAGGCTGAGGTGGAACTAGCTTGAGAGAGTTTGGTAAGACAACGGATAGAAGAGGATGATAGAAGCAAAACGAATAATCGTTGAAAAGGGTGTCAATATATTATCAAGGGTTGCCACGTGAGCCCATGGTCGGTGAGTCGAACAGGTCATCTCTTGATGCTTCTTCTCTGCGCGCCAACTATACACGAAGAAACAAATGCTAGTAGGTTGTTTTCGATGCAAAAAAAAAAAAAAAGTAAGATAGAACTTAGACTTGACTTCACGACTCGTATCAACATTGGGATACCTCCAAAGTGGACCTTCCAAAGTGTCTCGTGACAAAAGACACGATGCCTCTATCCCACTCCACCTTTTGGGTTTCGCCAATAAGTAAATCGAAGCGATTCGAGGTGTGCTTGATGTAGCTCTATCGCAAGCGCAACTTTGAAACGAGTTCGCGGAACAGAATGCGAGTTGCAGAGACGTTTTTGAAACTGTATCATGGAAACTGCGATCCGTCTGAAAAGGAGGGCAGTGCTAAACACAGCGGAAGACTGTACGAGAAGAACCAATGTTTCCCAAAACATGAAATTATAAAAAAGAGAATCATCATACATCACCGGAGGCTGAGAACAAAATTTCCGCTGCTTTCCCCTTTTCCACTTATCAGGACATAGTATGTTTCTCCTTCTACAGTCGGAATCAATGCCCAGCTTTGCAGTCCGCAATTATCATCCCTTGCTTTAACGCATTCGAGGCGGCTGCAATCACTTCCAGTATAGACTGAAATTTGAGTGTTGAAGTCTGTGAAGCTATCGCAGGTGAAGGCAGTCACTGGGAGGCCAGTCCCGATGAAATAGTACCAGACACCCACACCCCTTTCCTTAATCGGGTCACAAACCTCTGCGCTGTCCAACGATGACCCAAACGTCGAACCGCGAGCACTGTCACCAACCTCAAGTGGACCGAAGGCACTTTCGCACTTGTCATTTGAGGAATTCAAACTTAGCTCAAGTGACCGTCCTACCGTTTCGGTGACAAGAATATGATACTCTTGCTTCAAAGCAGAGAAAAAACTAAGGCTGCAGTCTCCCATGGTCAAATCGCCACAGCTAAGGTTTCTGCATTCGGCTTCAAAGACTGAGACTTGGGTTGCTGGGGAAGATCCAGCGCATGCATCAACTCCAATTTCACCTCCGATACCAACTACCTCATACCAGAACTGCACTTGGGTTCCATTATCAAACAACCCACATGGGGGCTGGGCGGTTGACTCGGTAGAAGTCTTGTTTAAAGTAACTGAACTGTCAGTTGAGAGGGTCAGAGAAGTTTCGCAAGAATCGTTTTCAACCATATTGACTGTCAGTCCGAACGTGCCCGTCTCAAAACCATGCACAAGAATGTAGTAGGTTTCTTCTTCGCTTGCAAACCAAGTAAGCGAGCTTCCCGAACCACAACTATTGTCATTAGCTACAATGCACGATAGATTACTACAGCTGCCTTCGTACACGGACAAGACAGTGTCGAAGTCCGTGTCAGCTGTGCAAGTAGTTGCTTCAAGTAGACCGCCTCTACCAATCACTTTGTACCAAACTGCTGGCCCGTCAACATTTATTCCGGACTGGAAGCATGATAGTCTTCCCGTGGTCATAGTTGCATCTGATGTCGACCCTAGTCGCACAGAATTATCAGGCTCAATCGTCTCCGCTGTATCGCATAAGTCATTTCCGGGCCCAAGTGCCAAGGCAAAGTTACCAAACTCATTCTCTCCAGCCCCATAGATGAGGACATAAAATGTCTCACCGGCAAGTGCTGTCCACGAGACGGTACTTTCATCTCCACAGCTTGTGCCATCATTGGAAGCAAGGCATTCCTGAGCCTCACAGCCTTTGTATACCAAGATTTGAGCATTGAAGTTGGTAGTAGCTGAGCATGCGGATAACGACAGAGTACGAGTTCTCCCACCCACAACCTGATACCATACTCCAACTGAATCTCCAGCTGGGAGGCAGGAACCTGACCCTCTTGAGTGTGCAAGCATGGTTGACCCTAAGACAGTTGTGCCAACCTCCAGAGTTTTTGAGGTATTCTCACATAAATAGCTGTCTTCTATCTCCCCAACGTTTAGCGAAAAAGTCCTGTTGCCTGACCCATAGACTTGAATGTAGTAGGTTTGATTCAACCCCGAATTCCAGACGACAGACATTTCCGATCCACAGTTGACTACTGTTTGATCCATTACACATTCAAAGCTACCACAGCTGCCTCCGTATATTTGGATTTGTGCACCCGTATCGGATAGCTGGTTGCAAGTTGAAGCCATCATCGAGCGGCCCGTGCCAATTACTTCATAGAAAGTTGCAGGCGCAGCTAAGTCTATACCCCTGCAGAAACCGACATCTTGTACTTGAGCTCCAATAAGTGTTCCAAAAATGCTATTCCCATCCAAAATGACAGGCACCGCTTCTGCACAAGAAGTATCCCTAGAAGCTGTGACAAGCTGATCTCCATCTGCATCGACAGATAGGTTGAACACTCCGACATCGCCGTCTGTACCATGCACCAACACAAAAAATTCAGAATCTTGTTCTGCAAACACTTTCACAAGGCCATGACCTCCACCACAGTCATTGTCAACAGCATCGACACAACGAAGTGAGTTGCAGGTACCAGTGAACACTGATACACGAGTGTCGAAGTCGTTCCTTTTGTCGCAGGTTGATATAGTGACTAAGGTGTCCGAGCCAATAAACGAGTACCAGAGCCCTTTTGAATCGCTGTGAACAAAGCTGCCGCAACTCGGGACAATGGCGACTCGTCCATCGCCAGTATAACCAGAGATGGAAACTTGCGATTGGAAGGGCAAATAGTCACTATCGAGAGGCCAGGCTACAGAACACTTGTCATTCCTTGTCAAGTTTCCCCTATCCACGAAAGACATTCCTCCAGGCATCAAGGTGAGCGCAAAGTCACCTACTGAGGATCCTTTCCCGTGGACAAGAACGTAGTATTTTGAATTTTCCATGGCTGTCCACATGACATGCCCCTCGCTCGTGGCAATGCATGTTAAAGCTCCGCAATCATCACCCGAATAGACAGATACTAAGTTGGAAACAAAGTCGTCGACCTTGACTTGAACAAAGGCAGTTTCTTTGGCCGTAAACATAAACCAAGATCCTGGACCGGGACTCCAAAGATCTCCACATGCTGGCGGGGCATTGTTTATGGTCGACAGCCTATTGGTCCCAAATACAGTGACTTCATCTACACCATCCTTTTGAATGCCTTCGAATTGTTGTGCCGTGGCACATTCATCATTTGCTGGCAATTGCTGGACGGTCAATGTAAAGGATCCGACCGCGCTTCGTACCCCATGGACCAACACATAGTATCGCACCCCTCGTTTGGCAAAAAAAAGGAGTTGACTGGCATCGCGACCGCAATTGGTCCTCTGATCGTTGCCATATTCGCATTTTAGACCAGGACCGTTGCAAGAACCGGAGAATACGGATAGTTGCGTATCAAAATTGGATCCCTCACAAGTCGATAGACTGATCCTTGACCCAGTCCCTTCTAGGTAGTACCAGACACCAATGCCATTGCGTTTCACACTATGACATGTTTCCAGAAGATCATCACGAGTCGCGTGGATGGTAGTTCCAACGACTTCGGATGGTGGACCTGCTGTTGCAAGTTTAATGGCATTTTCACAACGATCCGCCGAATCCCTTGGGTCAACAACAATGCTAGTGGTGGGAGCTAGAGTAGCGGGTGATGGGCTTTCTTCCTTTGTCCCTGTTGCATTCGAAATGGCAACCACAGCGGCTATTATTCCCACTACGACGACAACAATAGCAATGCCATATATCCAATACCGGCTTGTTCTTCGAGTGTTGCCGCCATTCTCTGGAGGTTCGTATTCCTTGGCCGTCGTCAGGTTGGCCAAAAAATGCTGTTCGGCATCTTTGGCAGCGTTGGCACGAAGATTTTCTTCACAGTCGTCATTTGCAATCATCTCGGCTTGGACAGCGGTTGGTAGCCCGACCATTTCTCCGTAGTAGTAGTCATAATCGTCGTCGTCCTCCTCCTCGTCGGCCATGGGTTGCACAATATGAGATTCCCCTGTAGCGGAAACTCGCACGGCACCAGGAAATTCGGTAGAGGAAGATTCAGAGATCGAACTTGTAGCGTCAATATGTTCCTCCTCAATTTGTTCTCCACCACCACCATGGTTGCTCGGGCGTAATTCCTTGAGTTTGGCGTTGCGAGATGAAACGGTTCGACGTCCTGACTTCTTCTGATCACCCATGGTAGAAGGGGTACTGCTGGATAATCGCTGATTCTGTTCTTCTTCCCCATTTGTCCTCTTCTGGACGCCAGAAGACGTCGGTTTCACTTGGGGCAGTGCGAGAGCGTGACGTGGTTTCTGATTGGGGGAACGACCCTCAGCAGTGGGAAGTCGCCCTTTTTCCTTCTTTCTTCTTGTCTCCTCCTTATAACTGTCTCGAATGTCCTCTCTCTTCAGCCTGCTCATTGTTGCGTGTATCAGTACTCGGGATGGAGGATGAACTGTGCGAAAGGTGTAGCTTGCTGCGATGTGACGATGATGACATTTGCTTCTTTTCATATTCCGTTTCAGAAGCGGCATGCACACATAGAAGAATGCTATTTAACAAAAACGAGGCATGCTTAAATGAAAAATGTCACATGCGCAATCTCTTTGGCAGAAAGCAGGATTGGATTTGTATTGGCTACAAGTAAGTAGCTGTGGGGACGTATATGGAGGAGCGACTACGTTATTTGAAAATTTGTTGCATACGTCGGGATGAGTTTTTTGAGTCTTGCGTTCTATGAAGAGTTTCGTAAGACTGCCTTCTGCTCGAAAACCATTCCATTGGATGCCCAAGATACATCTTCTGCTGATGGATCGATTCTTCGAACAGTGCCCACAACTTGCGATATAGGCGTCCGGTATATGACACAATATAGTTGCGATGAAAGGGTACAAAGAGCGTGGTGGAATCGATCTTCTTGTTTCACATACAACGCCCATATAGGATTGTGCAATGCTGCCTAGGAAAAATTGATAGTCTTTATGTCCTACTGCCAAAACTTTTCTTTGACAAGGGGGAATCGAACGCAAACTAGTCACATTGATGGGACAAGAGCTCATCGCCGAGTGTAGGAAACTGAGACCAGTTGTTCTTTATCCGAAACTCAAGTTTAAGGCTGGAGCCGTTGCAAGGTACATTAAGACTGAAGCAGAAAGTAGGCATTGTTCATGAGTCAGCAAGGAATCTCATTGATAATCTACACGTCGGTAGTCTTGAAGGACTCGAGACACTTTTGCTAATCCATGTTCTTCCACAAAGCTATTTAGCCATCCGCCAATCCACCCATCCGATGCTACTCCCCTCATTGCGGCCTTCTTCCTCCAAATCGACTCGTGCCTTCGAGTGTCATTCCGAGACAAATATCTTTCAAGAGATCCAATGTAATGATTGATTGCCAACGGGTATTGATAAACATCCCTCAGATCTGGGTCGACTATCTCCACTGGGCAATCGTCTTCTTCCGACCGTGGCAAGGGAAAGTGGACACTACGGATCCTTCCATTTTCAAAAATGCTGTGGTTTTTCTCAATGGCAGAAACATCCATAATGGCTTTCTGCACGCCACTTGGTTCGGACAGCTCTCGGTGTATTTGCCAACGTAGCGTTTCAAAGCGATAGGTATTCCAATCTTTCTCCCCGACAGTCTTCTGCTTTTTCTTGCTATAGTGAGTTCGCGGGATATACAGTATCCTGGGCATCAAGAGACATTTTCGACGCACATTCCAAGCAGGGCGAACGCTAAAACCATCATTCAAATAGCTCAAGAGTGAACCTGCTGATGGCACTTGTGGTACGAGAACAGGTTTGACTGCCTCGATGTTTTCTCTGACTCTTGGGTTGAGGACGATATATTCGTCCGAATCGACATGTGCCACCCAGTTTCCATTTCGTGGATCTTCGAGTCTCCCTTTCAGTGATCGCAGACACTTACTGACGAACACATGTTGTCGGTACCGATGGTTGTTGATAATAGTCAACTGCTCTTGATACCCCTTGGTCGTGCTGTTAATTCCATTTGGGAATCTAAATTTACTGACGTAGGATTTGATCGTATCGTATTCGCCTCGTAAGAAAGAAGCTGGCATGAAATCTTCGTCCCTCCAAATTTCAATACTCATTCCAAAGAACTCCTCCCATTTTTGCAGAGTTGGTTCGGGTGATGTTTCACTTGATGGATCCACAGCCACAATTAACTTTCTCATATTCAAAACATGATAATGATAGGCAATCCATTCATTGAGAATCTCGCCGTCGTCTTTTATCAACAAACAGAAAGAAGTAGTATTCCATAAAACATCGCGGTCGGTGGCGTTAACCACAGCTGGATCCCTGACAGATAGTGCACGGAAAACCACCTCAGAGTCAGTCTCGATAAATGTCACATTCACCTCACGGTTGATGAAATCGACGCCTAAAGGTAGGAAATAAGCGAGCCCAAGAACAATCAGGATTCTCAAACTAGGCTTGGGGAAGGTCACTTGACACATACTCCGTCTGTAGCTTCCATCGACTGATGATATTATTTGATCGTATGACACACAAACTTCATTCATACGATGGTCTTTTTCAAAACCTGCCCCATCACTTTTTCTTTCCCTTCTCACTGTTCTTCGCGTCATGTAGAGTTCTCTTTTGTGACTGAAGAGTGAAATCTGCAAGTATCTCGGCCGAAATAATATGAATTTTCTAGCCCACAGGGGGTAATTTCCTGTGTTGGAGCATAAAAGTGAGCTAATCTTCAAATGACGTCTCTCCAAGTGTATTGTTTCGCATTCAGATTGTACGTAACGGAAAAAAGAATATTCAACGGTTACTACTACCTAAGTGGATCTCATCACAAGCGCGCAGGTCGGAATGACGTCAAAGATATGACCAACAGCTATCCTGCACGTGTCGCAGCGACGATACGACTTAGATACAACTCATGCAGCATGACCCACGAATGTCAACATGTATTCAAGAAAAGGATTCGCGCACGTCATCCAGTATCCCCAACGGACACTTGCTCATTTGTTGAAACAGACAAGACAATGGTACTTCTCCCACCACTCCTTCTTTGGCAGAGGAAAGGGATGTATCAATCAAGTGAGCATGTGGAAGTCGAAGGAGTCCAAAACGAAGTCAAATACGGTATGAGGAGGAGTTTGATGAAATTTTCAAGAAACCATAGGCTCGAAATTTGACGGTGTCTATCAACACGCAATTCAAAGATTTAATCATTATTCGTTTTGACATCTGGTGTCACATTCCTAGTATGAATTTCCATTCACTGGGTAGCCCACTCTTCGTTTTGTTACTTGTCATCTCTTTTGGTTTGCCAGGCGAGCAGATCAACCGTTGACTAAGTGGACCGGCAAGGGCACTTTCAGATTCTGTTCATGTTCTTGTAAACTTGATACAAAGTGGTATGCCTGTTGTGAACTTGCCTAATAAAGATATTTCGGAAAGCCAAGGCAAGATTCAAACTTCTGTTGCACAGTTCAGAGGGGTTATCCATATTGGTGGCAGTGTTATCTGGCATGGAAGTCTTGATTATAGTTTCTTGTTTATTGCAAGAAAATACTTCATTTTATTATTTTTTTATTATGAGAAAATCTTGGGCAAAAAAATAAGACTATCGTAGTCTTTCGAGACAATATCTAATTTTGTTTCAGATACCTCACGAAATGCAGAGAATCAGCTTCCTGTATGACAAAAGTCGTTAATTTCTACATATGGATACAATCTATAGACAAGGAACACGAAGAAGTACTATTGTCATTCGGTTTGGTATTGATGTTTTCGGTAGTCTGGAAGGCCTCGGGACACTTCTAAAGTAGTTTGATGGAATTGTAGAAAGAAAAAATATCTCTTACGGAAAGTCAATATGCTCGAAATTTGACAATGTCTATGAATACGCAATTCAAAGTTTTAATCATTATTCATTTTGATGTTGAGGGTTTCTGTAGTCGTGGAGGACCCGAGACACTTTCTCTCGACCATGTTCTTCCACAAAGCTTTGTAGCCATCCGCCAATCCACCCATCTGATACAACTCCCCTCATTTTGGCCTTTTTCCTCCAAATCGACTCATGCTTTCGAGTGTCATTCCGAGACAAGTATCGTTCGAGAGATCCAAAATAATGGTTGACGACCAAAGGATATCGATGTACATGATTCAGATCTGGGTCGACTATCTCCACTGGGCAATCGTCTTCTTCCGACCGAGGCAAGGGATAGTGGACACTACTAATCCTTCCATTTTCGAAGATTGTGTGGTTTTTCTCAATGGCGGCAACATCAACGATGGCTTTTTGAAAGCCACTTGGTGAGGACAGATCTCGGTGAATTTCCCAACGAAGCGTTTCAAATCGATCAGTATTCCAGAATCTCTTTTCGATGGCGTTCTGTTGTTTATTCACTCTAGGGCTCGCTTGGGGGATATACAATATCCTGGGCATCAAGAGACATTTTCGACGCGCATTCCAGGTAGGGAGAGCACTAAAACCATCATTTAAATAGTTCAAGAGTGAACCCGCTGATGGCACTTGTGGTACGAGAACAGGTTTGACTGCATAGTGGCGTTTTCTGACTTTTGGGTTGAGGACGATAAATTCGTCCGAATCGACATGTGCCACCCAGTTTCCATGTCGTGGATCTCCGAGTCTCCCTTTTAATGTTCGCAGACACTGACTGACGAACACGTGTTGTCGGAACCGATGGTTGTTGATGATAGTCAACTGTTCTTGATACCCCTCGGTAGTGTTGTCAATTCCGCTTGGGAATTTAAAGTGGACTACATAGTTCTTGATTGTATCGTACTCGCCGCGTAAGAAAGAAGCTGGCATGAAATCTTCGTCCCTCCACACTTCAATGCTCATTCCAAACAACTCCTCCCATTTTTGCAGTATTGGTTCTGGTGATGTTTCACTCAATGGATCCACAGCTACTATTAACTGTCTCATGTTCAGAACATGATAATGATAGGCAATCCATTCATTGAGAATCTCGCCATCGTCCTTAGTCAACAAACAGAAAGAAGTCGTACTGCGTGAAATATCGCGGTCAACGGTGTCAACCACAGCTGGATCCCTGACAGATAGTGCACGAAAAATCACCTCAGAGTCAGTTTCAATAAATTTCACATTCATCTCACGGTTGATGAAATCGATGCCCAAAGGTAGGAAACAAGTGAGCCCAAGAACAATCAAGATTCTCAAACTAGGCTTGGTGAAGGTCGCTCGACACATACTCCGTCTGTAGCTTCGATCGTCTGATGATACTATTGGATCGTATGGCACACAATCTTCATTGATACGATGGGTTTTCTCCAAACCTGCCCCATCACACTTTCCTTCCCTCCTCGCCGTTCTTCGTGTCATGTGGAGGGTTCGTTTGATGACTGAGGGAGTGAAATCTGCAAGTATCTCGGCTGAAATACTATGAGTGTTTCTAGACCATAGGGGATATTCTCCTTTGCGGGAGCATGAAGACGAGCTGTTCTTCAGGATGCTCTCCAAGTATTCAAATTGTAACGGAAAAAACAGAAATTGCAACGGCTACTACCTTTGTGGATCTCATCACGAGCGCGCAGGTTTGGTTGTAGGTTGGAATGACATCAAATATATGTCCCAACTGATGTCCTGCAAGTGTCGTAGCGACGACGCGCACACGGATTCTCGCTCGGCATCTGGAACACTGTTCATTTTGTTGGCACAGGCAATGGTACTTCTCCCACCACTTCCTTCGTTGACAGAGGAAAGGGAGAGTTGGCGAATGCATCAATAAAGTGATCTTATGGAAGTCGAAGGAGTCCAACACGAATTCAAATACGGTATGGGGACGAGGTTTTCATACGTCATTAAAGAAAAGTTTTTTTGAAGTGTCGCGCTGGTTTCGTGTTTCTTTCGTTGTACTTGTTGTTGTTGGAGGAAAGGTTCGAAACAGTGGTGAAAGCAGAACTGGTGGAAGCAAAGAATAATGAACAAATAATGATCGAATACGTTTTTATATAAAGTGATTTAGCAATGTGGGAGAGGTAAACATGCAAGAAGTTTGTTGCATTTTGCCACCGCGTCCATCAATTTTCTCATTTATTAAATCAGAATTTCTCCTTCGAAGAAACAATATCGCATACGGAAAGCCAATATGCTCGAAATTTGACAGTGTCTATGAATACGCAATTCAAAGACTTAATCATTATTCGTTTTGATATTGAGCGTTTCGGTAGTCGTTGAGGACCAGCAACACTTTCTCTCGACCATGTGCTTCCACAAAGCTTTGTAGCCATCCACCAATCCACCCATCTGATACTACTCCCCTCATTTTGGACTTTTTCCTCCAAATCGACTCATGCTTTCGAGTGTCATTACGAGACAAATATCGTTCGAGAGATCCAAAATAATGGTTGACGGCCAAAGGATATTGATTGACATCCATCAGATCTGGCTCAAAAGAAACCGGTGGACAATCGTCTTCTTCCGACGGTGGCAAGGGATAATGGACACTGCGAATCCTTCCATCTTCAAAAATGCTGTGGTTTTTCTCAATGGCGGCAACATCAACGATGGCTTTCTGCAATCCACTTGGTTCGGACAGACCACGGTGTTTTTGCCAACGTAGTGTGTCAAAGCGATCGGCATCCCAGAATTTTTCCTTCACCTGTTTCTTCATTCTACGGCTCGCTTGGGGAATATATAGTATCCTGGGCATCAAAAGACATTTTCGACGCGCATTCCAGGTAGGGAGAACACCAAAACCATCATTTAAATAGTTCAAGAGTG
>JAAMXS010005454.1:12856-34326 GCA_019693525.1 Cylindrotheca fusiformis | reverse complement strand
TGGGCGTATTGATGGTCAGCATGGAACAAAACAAAAAGGCCAGGACACTCCTAGATGCAACTGAAACAACAACCAATGAAGAATCTACAACTACTGCGATTGTTGGGAATCAGCAAGACGAGATGACTCCTACTACTACTACTACTACTACTACTACCTTGACTACTACGTCATCGCCGTTTACAGAAGAGGACCCAACTGAGGCCGATGAGAAAATACAAGACAAAGACGATGAAGAACATCGACCAGGAAATTCGGAATCTTCCACGGATGCTGCTGCCCTGGAAAACAACGACACCGTCGAACTGGACAATAACAACAATACCAATAAGAACAACAAATCCATTTGGTTCCGAAGAAATGGATACTTTTTGGCAATTGCAAATGTGATTCTGGATACGTATGGATCACTTCTTACAAAACAGCATGGAACCCACTTTACCACCTGGACCATCAACCTCATTCGATTTGGATCTTCGGGATTGCTCATGATCAGCATATCTTGCGGCCTGTCCCTGTACTATTATGATCAGGATTCGTCACACGAAGATGCAACACACGATGACATTGGCGACCAACAGCAACAGCAGTCAAGTGAGGACAAATGGTATCGACTTCCACGCAAACCAACTAAAACGTGGGTTCAAGTTTCTCTTGGAGTGCTCTTTGTCACTTTCTTTTGTCCAGCACTCAGCAATTATGCTCTGTTTCAAATTCCCTTGGCTCTAGCTCTAACCTTGACGTCCATTACACCTCTGTATGCCTTGGTTTTGGAATGGGCCTTTTACGGAACGAAGAAACGGCCGACATTGCCGGCAACTGTGGGAGCGACCATTGCCGTTGGAGGAGTCGCTATTCTGGGCATATTTAATGAGAATAAAAAATGACATTTGTCACAGACTTTCTGATAGGAATAATACTATTTTGATCATCCAGCAGCATTCGTCGTTTCTCAAGAAAAACTACATCTTCTCACAACTCCTCGTTCTCCGCTTCCTTCAGCAATGCCTCCAGTTCCGATAGGCCAGATATTTGTTCACTTGTCAAACCGGGTACTTCCTCAAAGACGCTCGACGTCTCTCCTTTTCCTGATTTGCGACGGCTCGCTTCCAAACCAAATAGTGCGAGAAGCTGGTCTTGGGATAGCGATGTCATGATCTGCTCGTATTTAGCAATGTCGGCTCCCAAACGTTCAAGTTTTGCAACTGTTTCATCATCGAAGAACGGCCCCGAATCTTCCTCGGTGCCGGCGTCGCTCATTCGAGAACGAGTTTCTTGCTCCATGGAATCGACAGTGTTCTGAACATGAGATTGCATTTGACCCGCCTTGCTTTCCAATTTCTGAATCAGCCAGTCAATATCTTCCTCTTTGTACCGGAACTCACGAGGGACGTTGATGATATCAGAGTCTCTGTCAGGATCCAAGCCTTTGACCCATTCTTCGTCATCCGAGTCCCAGTCGTCATTCTTGTCATAATCCAAAGGTTCTCCATAAAACTCCATACCATCATCTGCAGCCAAATCGATCTCATCCATATCCGATCGAGCCTGTGCCTGCGCTGCGGCCCAAAGCTTGTCTTCTCTCTCCTGCCTCTTCTTCTCCTTCTCGGAACGAATGTCTGGCTTGGGAAGCTTTCCAATCCCACGAGGAAAGACGCGCCCTTGTGGTGCCTGATATCGGAGTGGGTCTTTCAGGTCGATCGGCACTCCGAGACTAGGTCCTGAGTATGTGTCTGATACTGAAGTTTCTGCCTCTGAGTGGGCAGGCGTGGCATTTCGGTCAAACAGAAAGAATTTCGTTGGGTCCTTCTGCAGCAACTCGGCCCCTTCCTTCTCCAGAGCTTTGTTGTTGCCCAACACACCAAGGCTCGGCACGGGCATGGGACGCGGAACCTCTCCCTCAGGCGTTTCGCTTTCTTCGTCCAAGAATTCTTTTTGTCGTTTGAGTAGAGACCTTCGACCTTCGGCTCTAACATTTGCTCGGAGTTGTGCCTTGCGCTCCAGCTGCTCTCGCTCTTTGACACGTTCTGGCGTCCAAAAGTTGGGGTCCACATTGGTATCGGCATATGCCGTCTCTTCAAATTCCTCTAGCAGTATATCCTTTTGAGTCTTGTACGTTTTGCTCATATCCCATGTATGGCACTCGTACTGCCAGAAATGATTGTCCAAACTTGGGTTTGGTGCCCCAATGATTCCCTGTGGACGCGCCCATAAAAGCTGTTCTGCCTCTGGAGTAAATGCAGCGTCTACTTCTTCTGGTGTAGTAAGCCACAATGGAGCTTCTTCTTCTAATTCATCAATTACTAACTGCCGGGCCCTTGTAAAGAGTTTCTTTTCGTAGTCTCGTTTCTCCTGCTGAGCCATCAAGTGATCTTGAAAGGCCAGTTGTGTTTGCCTGCGCAGTTCTTCTTGACGAATGGCATTTTGAGCGCTGCGCTCATTTTTGGCGCGTTGGCGTTCGAGACGTCGCCGTGTGGTTTCAGCTTTCTCGGCATCGCGTTGTGCTTCATCCTCTGCCTGATTGCGTTTGAACTCTTCCATATAACCCTTGCGCAGTTTCGAGACTTGTCGCTTGTAAGCAGCATTCCTCCTACCGAACTCTTGAGCGATTCGGCGAAGCCCTTCTGTATCATCCTTTTTGGTGGCGGAAGCTTCCTCGTCCAAGCTGAGCGGAGTTCTAGAGTACCATCTATCCGAAGAAAGAAAAACTGGTTTGCTGCGAACCTGCGACAACGTAGTCTTGCGGGCGCTGATGCGGACGACCCCACTCATTAGATTTTTAACCTTTCCGTCAGCAAACAGTATGGGAAAATTTCTGAATACTCTGCCTTGGTTTGCAAACAGGAAAATGGCCTCCCTGTCTAATGAGTCTCTTGTCTCGACAATAACCATTTCAACGACATCATCGCGCTTGATATCATCTTGTCGTCTGTCATTCCTTCAACGTTTCACATCCGCACAAATGCCATGTAGTTGTTCTGCCGTACGTACATCTGTCGGGAATCAATACCGCGACTTCTGTAGGATCTGCTGGACTTGTCGCAGCGACACCAGCACGACACTCCTGACTGCCTAAAAGGACTTCTATAGTCTCTACTTACGTCATTTTGCTTCCGTCGGCTTCATGACGCGTCAGAGAGGTTTCAAATTCTTCCCCTTCTCTCGTACTGCCGACTTTTCTTCCACTTGATGACGACCACCACTTTTTCTCACATCTTTTTGCTAGGGTCATTCTAGAGCAACGCATCCATACTTTTCTCGAGTACTGCCGTTTTCAGAGCCTTTCTACAATAATGTCATCTAGTGTCGCCCGAACGGTCAGATTCTTGAGCTCGGTCCATGGGACCGCTGCGTCCATTCGAGGCGGGGAGAAAACCATGGAAGAGGTTGCTCGTTCGAAAGTATTTTCGCCTCGGCATTTCCCGGCTTTCCTTGCTGTTGTAACGGCCACTTCTGGCGTCGCGGGATTCACGTTTATGAATCATCTTAGACGGCAAAGGCAACAGTTCAATGTTTAGTCTTCTTTGGGATTGACTACGTCTGCAGCGAATTTGCACTTGCAATTTCCTTTTGGGGGTTATTTTCTGATATTTCAAAATTGCTCTAGTTCCCTTTGATGTGTGGGGAATCTTTGAGAAGTGATTTTGTTCGTCTCGTTTGGGACCGAATCAGTTTCGTATTGGATCAGCAATGTTTGTTGTCCAATGCTCTCTGTTCGTCCTCCTTCTGTAGCGCGATCAGATCCTTCACGATTCGCTATTAGTATCATAGAATTCTAAAGTAATTTTTTGTTGTCATTGTTCACGTGCTCATCAGTCATAATCGCTGCATCCAATCAAAGCCACTCCATCCAACCATAACGATTTCTGCCGGTTTCTGAGTGGTACAGGCCCCAATTATATCGAGATTCAATTCTAGTGTAAGGGATCAACGCGGAATACTCAGTCGTTGTGCCAGCTGTTATTGCTGTTGTTGACTTGGTACACTCCAGTGGATTCGTCTGGCCTTCGACGATCACACAACCAAGTTTCCAGGCATCCAAAAATTTTGACTTCTGCCAGGAAAACACCGGCAAGACTCGCGACCCCGATAAAAATGTACGATTCTACGGCCGTGGGGTTGGTAGCTTTGTGTATGCCTCAAAGGACGTTGGGAAAGTAGCTTCGGCGATTTCTCCGCTATTCCATTCTTGAAAACGGTGCTTGCTTTTCACTTGGAGCATCTCGTGAAGGTTGAGTTTCAAGTCATCCACAAGAATCACCGATTCGTTTTCCCCACTATTCACTTCATAAAATGGTATAAAGCCGAAAAAGATCTGCAGCGGAATCACTCTGCATACCATGATTTTGTGAGGAGACGAAGAAAACAATGAGTTAAGAGAAATCATAGAAAAGCGGCCTAGTAAGTCTGGATAGATTTCGGAGTCAAAGATGTCTTTCATCGCAAGTTCTAAGACGTTCTATCTGAATTCTTCACCACGCAACAATCAGCCTCACTTTGGACCACCTATGGAGGAATAGGACCTGGAAATCACGAGAAACGCCAAATTTGGAATCCTTGGCCGTTGGTTCATTGCTTTGTGAACATCAATAGAAGCAAAATACGAATGGCCTACCAAAAGGAAGTGAGACACTGGGAACTGTCGTTCGATAAGCAAGTAGTACAGTAGGAACTGCTAGGAAAAGCAATCGAGAACATGGATTAGTTTTTGTTGAATTGTGAAAAAACTAGGATTTGTAGATAGCGGTAGCTGCAGATAAACGCTTTTATTCGTCTGCGTTCACCATGCACCGTCATTCATTGCTCATCTGCAGCATGTATTATTACATCTTAGATGTCACATCATCACATGGTTGTCATCAAGCATCTCCACGCCCAGCAAAACAATTGCACGTTTTTCGCGCGGCGGAAAGAGTTATAGCTAGCGTAAGTAGAAAGCTACCAGTGTGATCCGAAGCGACCCTGACAAATTCCGCTAAAATGAGTTTCCCCCCTTTGCTAGAGAACTGATCATCAAGATTCAACGCCTGCAGGAAGATGCGACAATAACACCTGTTAGCCTGAACCACAGACTCTACCACCGATTGGAAGCAACACAGTCGTGATTGCTCCTATATCGATAATGACGGATACCATGACAAGTGAAGATCGGCAGGCCAAGCTGCAGCGAATGAAATCCAAGAAGTCGCATATAAGACGCGCCGATAGAGTCTCATCAGAAGCGTGGAAGCATACTAAGTTGCTGTCGGCTGTGACCTGGGATGTATTCAGTCCGCCGCCCTCCAATTCGATGAAGGTCGGTCCCTCATATTATGTCTGGGTTCAGCTTAACCTACTTGAACACAACATTCCTCATCATTCTTCTCGTCCCTCCTTCTTGCTAGGGAAAATTGCTTCCTGGTGGTCTTGGCAGATACAGGCACCGTCGTAAGTTGTCAATTGAAGTTCATGACCAGCAGACTCCAGACAACGGCCATTACAAGGAATGCGTTTTGCGGTAAGTAAGATTTACTGGATAGAAGGAGGGAAAGATGCGGCCGTCCTAATCCTTGTTCGTTATTGTTTGTTGATATTCGGCCATTCGATTTCAGAGTACTTGTTCCGAGCAACAAGGTAAAGAATGCCGAAGCCGTTAGAGAAGGCTTATTGAAAATGAGGAAAGAGGAGGGCAGTGAAGAAACGTTCACATCTGTTCGACACATTGATACAGGAGGCACAGATGACGATGATCACACCGTACACACTATGGGCGCTGGGGTTCTGCGGGATACGGGTGGAAGAGACTTTGAAGGTTGGAAACCACGGTATAGAATCCCTATCACTGGAATGACTGAAAAACGACAAGAAGGCAGATCCGTCTTTGTGACAATCGAAGCGGGATTGACGCAACAAGAAAGAGAGTATATCTTTGATTCGGGAGACGACGCAATTGGATTCTGCGAAACATTGCAGCACGAAAAGAATCTGGAGCAAAACCGCAAAGAAGAAAGGATTAAATCGGCATTGGGTGGCCTTAGCCTTCCAGCGTTTGAGACCATTTCCCTCCTAATTGAAATTGTTTCTTGTTGGGATATTCCTGCAGGGGATATCACTGGTACTTCAGATCCGTTCGTAGTTTGCATGATGGGGAGAGAACAGATTCACAAGACCGACGTCATCCCAAGAACGTAAGGAAGGCGATCACTTTTTTTCCACTATCGTGAGCTATGATTTCTTATGATGCTCATCCATATATTCTACAGGCTTGAACCAATTTACACAATTAAGACTGGCTCACTTTTCATTCTGACAGTGGAGTCCAAGGAGCTATTCATGAATGGTGGTTTGAGCTTTTTGGTTGAAGACCGAGACGGTTTTTCTAGCAATGACCTACTCGGTGTCACTACCGTTCCGGCTGTAGCGTTGTACAAGGCAAAAGGGGAAAGAATGGAATTTAAGTTCAATACAAAGGGATTTCTAGCTATCCGCTGTCGCAGAGCAACCGAGCACGACAAAGAGTTTATGGCGCAATACAACAAATCTAGAGTCGCTGTGGTGACCCAGGATCGCCCCAAAACGCTCGGCAATGACATTCTATCGATGATTGCAAAATCAACGAAGAAAGTCGATGGTACAAAAGTGGTACGTATTGTTATGCTACATCACCTTTTCCAGGCACTGGGTGTTCTCAATCGATCCCTATTTCTTTCAGTACAAAGTGCGTCCTGGTCCAGATCCAGAAAACGTCGAAAAGACAGAATGGATGAGTGATGAAGCGATTAAAGAGGCAATGATGGAACCATCCAGGCATTGGTTAGACTCAGGGACTGGGGATCTTGGAATGGTGCACCTAGAAATTTTGGAGGTAAGCTACTGTTGATTGAAGGAGCGGCACAAAGTCGTGGTTATTGCCTTGTTAATTAGCTTCGTTTCTCCTTTAGTGCCTCGATTTGCCAAACATGGATGTTGGCGGCTTTCTTGGGAACAAGACGGATGCGTTTGTTGCTGTCGTCTATGAAGACACATGTGAGTCTATTTCGTATCATCGATTCATTTTCAATCCTGATTCCTTTAACGAGAAGCTGCCTTTGTTCAATCGCAGACGTCGCAACGGATACAATAAATGACTGTCTGTCCCCCCGGTGGCTTCCATGGACGAAGCGAGCATTTACTTTGAGAATGGCTCATCCTAGCAGCCGAATTCTTATTGGTGTTTTTGACTACGATCCTGGCTTATCAGATCATGATTTGATTGGTCGAGTAAGTATTGACGTGACGAATATGGAAGTTGATACGGAGTATCTGTTGAGCTACGATTTATTTGCAAGCTCTCATATCGAAGGGCGTAAGAGCAGGGGTATTGTCCGAGTCAGGCTTCGAATGGAGGTTCCAAACGCAAGGAGGTATGCCATGGCAGGCATTGAACCACCGAAAGTATGTTTTATCAATGTTAAGGGAAAGAAAGACTTTCGTGTTGTACGCCAAACATGCATGGGAATGTACGACTACACCAGGTTCAGCTTCCATACTTTTCAATCGTAAGTCGGATGTTTGCTGATTTCGCTTTGGAGGATTTGAGTCTAAAGGAATTGTTCGGTTCTTCCCAGATACCTCAATGAACTGCGGGCCTATCAACATGTATCTTTCTACCTTGAGGATGCTCTTGCGACACTTCTTTTGTGGCGTGGCCACTTTCCCGTAAGAGTCGGTTCGAAAGAACTCATGCTGCCACTACATTCTCTTTCTGCGTTTCTGGTTTCTGTTTTTCTCGTCGAGCACCCACGGTACCTTCCGTCTTTCTTCTTTGCCTCAATAGTCTGGATTATGATGGCTGTGCAGGGATGGCGGAATCATTCACCCAACCTTTGGCGCAGATGCTCTTCATACAAAAGCATTCTGCAAGAAATCTTTACAGGAAAAAAGCCGAATCGCCAAAAGACAATCAAGCCCTTTCAAAATTGGGAAGAGACAAAAGCAGAACTGGATGGATACATGGCGCGAATAGTGGAAGCCCAGAAGCAGGCTGCAATTGCCGAGGCAAAGGCAGCTAAAGATGCTTTGATCCATGAAAAAGAAGAAGAGAAACGACTTGAGGATCTCAAAGAAACTGACACAACAACAAAAACTCGAGGAATTGTGGCATCAGTCGATCCTATGGCAAGGACGATGTTGCCATTTCAACTGGCATTAGGGATGTTTTGTCGAATTGTTAGATTTGCGAAGAATGTCATCATTTGGGAAGAAGCGTATTTTTCATTCTGGTTGGTCACAACGTGCATATTTCTCTCAATTGCGTGCTTGTTCATTCCGTGGTTATGGCTCCTAAAATGGGGCTCGAGGCTTTTTGTTTGGACAGTATTTGGCCCATGGATGAAGTTGCTTGACCTGTTTCTGGACAGAATCAAAGAAAAATGGAGCAATACCGAACTTTGGGAACAGCTGGAAGCAGCAAGGTCTTTGGACGCAAAACTTGAAAGGCGCGTGAAGAAAGAGAATGCAAAGAAGATGAAACAGATGAAACAATATATGTTTGGAAAGTTCTCGATGGAAGTTCCTGTTCTAAAAATGGAAAGATATTCGGACGTTCCACTTCCTGACTCTTCAGCAAAGCCCTACCAATCAAAGGAGCTCTCTCTCGCCGAGATCGCAATGGAGGAGGCAGGATACAACCGGACACGGATACCAGGCCAAAACTTGATTGGCGATATGATACCAAAAGTGAGTTTAATAGAAGATCCCTCGTTTCAAGGGCAACGCATCCTTTCTCACTCTCTTACACTCATACACAAAAGATCGAGTCACAGAATTTCACGGTTGCACCAACTGGCCAGGCTATCCTTCGTTTTGATATGCTTTCTCCAAGGAGTCTTGGGCTGGGAATGAAGGAAGCCGGCTCGACTAGGGATGCATATGTAAAGATTGGCTCCATTGTTGTAGCTGCTGGTGTACTAACAGTCGTGGGTGTCCCATTTCTTGCGTCGTGCACGGAATTGCTCGTTTCAAAAGCATTGGGACACGGTTAATTGACAAATTGTTTTACTAAACTATCTCCAGCAACCCTGCCCGTCCTTGTATCGTTTGCAAGTGAAGTCCAAAGAAGAATTAAGAAAAAGTAGTAATCATATTCTGTAGCACTATTACTACTGGAGATATCTCAATGCACCTGATAGTTTTGAATCAAGCACACCGAGAGCACCTGAGTGTGTTCCTTGAGGCACAACATTGAGTTTCGCAGGTGACAAGAATTGACCTGCCAGCCATTCAGTCGCTGGAAGCGGTGCCATGTGATCGTCGTCTCCTTGCCAAAACACGACGTCAGCTTGGATCTGCTGATAGTTGAGTCCGACATCTTTGCTGGACGAAAGGCACACGGCCAGGTCGTGAACGCTGCGTTGAGGCCGTCTTAGCACCCAATCAATAACACGAACAAAACTTTGCTGATGAGAAGAATCGGTCGAAAATTTCTTTGTTAAGTATGCAGCTTCTTCCTCGCTACAGGATCGTTCCAATTCGACAGCGATTGTTTCTTTCGAAATGAAGCCCATCATTGTAGCTTCTAGGCGCCCTATCATATTTCCCACTGCCAACACTGGTAGATGGTTTGCAGCAAAGCGGTGCAAAGCTTTGGAATGAGGGCAATCCGCTGGAAGCGTCCAAGGAGCAAACCCCAGTAACTTCCCCGTGGTACGTTCAGGATGTGTAGCAATGAACTTCATTGCGAATGTCGTGCCAGCGCACATACACAGAATTCCGACTTGATCAATTCGTAGACTATCCAGAACTGCAATCGCATCGTTGCAAGTTCTCTCGACGTGATCTCGAATGCCGTTGGCTGGGGATGTCCCATCGATGTCTGGTCGATTCACACAGATTCCTTTCAGAGAATGTTTCGCAAGATCATCATGAATCAGCAATAACATTCGGCAAGTCGCAGATAGAGGTGGGAAGAATAGAACCGGACTGCCATTGGGGTCCCCGCCGATTCCATAGGTAATATGCCTACCAGTAGCAGTATCTTGTAGTTCTTCGATTTGAATCAGGCTTTCGAACAGCTTGTCGCTTTGGGCATTTTGTTCTGGGCTTCTTGATGGCTCCAAGTCGCGTCCGCGAAAACATGATGAAAACATTATCAGTACACCAAATCAGTCAATATTACTGATTGCTATTTAAAGTGTTGAAATAGCACCTCTGGAGGTCTTCACTACCACAATCGAATCCTTTAAGGGTTCTCCAGAGATCTGATAGGATAACACTATTCTTCGATAGTCGGTGCTAAGAGTTCAAGCAAAGAATGGGTTTTTCAGGCTCCTTCACTTGTCGTCTTCACATTCTGCAGTATGATTGTCTTCGGTTCGCATTGGCTACGTAATCCAGTCACGACTGAGTCCAGATTGGCTCCAATCCCGTTCAGTCACTAGTTCATTCACTAGTACTTCATGGGTTTCTTCAGCATTCGTCCAACAAGTCAGGCTTCAAAGCAGCATATATTGCAATGGCAAAAGGGTAGGCCCTTGGTCCAGTCCCCCCAGTGCAAGAAGGGTGAAGGATGAAGCAAGTAAAATGGCAGTCGTGGGGTTTGAATTCTGGAGGTGGAATAAACGGACGACGCACGAGCGTCCCGTTTCCAAAAATCATGGGTGCATCTGGAAGTGGCATCTTCCTATCATCTCAAAATGCAACGATTGATGCTTTCGAAGATTCATCCAAGTTGGGGAACAGTTGTTGTGCTGATTCTGTCACAGACTGGCTTGGTTCGTGGGTTCTTACAGTCTACAAACACAGCTCTTTTCTCTTCTCAGGGACAATTATTACTTTTGAATGATCGCTTGTGCGGATTTTCTCGCCGGTCCTTTCGTCTCCATTCCCATGAAGGTGAAATTGCTGGATCTACACTTGCCTTTGCTACAACACATATTGGAATGTCAGCCATCCGACGAGGCTTGATTGATCGCATCGGCACAGCTGCCCAAAATAACGGCTTGGTAGGGACTGGGTTGAAACTTCCAGATGCCTGGCCGGGCGATGAAGCTGGACAAGAGATATTTCCAACTGTAGAGATCGCTGGTCGTCAGCTTTATCGCATCATCTATACGATTGTATCCTTTGGTCTGCTGGGCGCCGGATTCACCGCCTATTTGAAGTCTTTGGCAGAAGGCGGAGTTGTGTCACCCAGTGAGGATCAAATGGGTTTGCTTTATGCGGTAGCCTCCCTCTGTTCAGGTATGTCGATAGCATCTCTCATCAACCCATCTCCGTTGTCGCTGGTACCCGTCTACGAGCGATCAAAGACTGAAAATGGTATTGGATCGGCTATTCAACGCAACGATGCGAAGAAACTTCATGCCTATGGTCTCACACGAATAACGAGGCACCCGCTTATTCTCCCTGTTGCGCCCTGGGGTCTCGCTACTGCCATGATCATGGGTGGAGACTTACGCGAGTTTTTCTTCTTTGGGATCCTGTCTGTGTACGCCGTTGCTGGATGCTTAGCTCAAGATTTGAGAGTGATACGAGAAGAGGGCTCCGTTGGGACAGTCTTCAACCCACAAGAGTCAATGCAAGACTTTTTCCGCGATACATCCTTCCTTCCATTTCAAGCATTGGTAGAATCGCGTCAGTCCATCGACGATGTACTGAAAGAGGTGCGATGGTGGAGTATCGTTGCCGGAACTGCCATTGGATACGAGTTTCAGCATGTCTTTGTGTCATTTCTGACTGGCTACTCATCACAGACATAGGGCAGCACGGTAATATGATACTTAAAATAGGTCATTCATTGACTACTTCGCACTGCAGGGCTGCTCAGTTTGCAACTGCAAACAGAAGTCCAACCCCTCTCGAACACCCTCTCTTGTCATTTCATGCAATCCGTAGGCGACATTCATGACTTCAGCTAAAGCCGATTCGTCCGCTATGAGACTATCGCTACCTGAAAATGTACGCACTGCACTTCTCCAGTCGGATTGTCGTGGATCTTCCAGAAGGAAACCCGCTTCATCAACATATCCCCCACTTTTCAAACTGTCCACAATGGACCTCGAGGTGGAGATAGGCAGATTTTGAATCCGCTCCGAAAAGAAGGATGGCGAAGATATTTGCAAGGCAGGCAGCCGGAAGTGCATTCCGTGGTCTGCAGCGGCGGCGATTTCGGCTGCAGCCTGGTCCGAATTTTCATCCTTGTTCATAGTCAGATAGACCATGCAGTCGACTTTTTCTGGATTGAGTGTTGCACTTATTTGTGATAGGAAACCGTCTAGTTGGATGTAACTTGACAGCCTACTTACAAATGCACCACCTGAGCTTGCTCCAAAGGCAAAAAGCGGCAGACCTTTCTCTCCTCCTTCAGCTGAAAACCGTTTCGATATTTGATGTAGAACTGTTGCAACGCGTGGGCCGTCTTCAGTCAACTTCCAACACTTGGATTGTCGATTTGCAGACGAAATTGCGACGACGACTAAATTTCGTTCCAGAGCCAACTGCACGATTGCTACTTCTTCGGGTAGCCCTAAGCATTTCTCTTCCTCGCCACATTCTGAAAACCAATCAGTGTGCGAATGCCCACAACCATGTGCCACGAATAGAATGCCGCAGGGAGAGCCTGTGCTTGATGGTGCAGTCCACAGGACATCTATATCATCAATTGTCTCAAGGTGGGGAATAATTTTAGCATAGGATTCCGCTGAAGCCTTATGTATCGTTTTCTGATCAAGGTGAACGGTGTGTTTCGAGATCATTGGTTGTTCCACAAAGATGAAAAGAAAGAGCAACAACGCCAGGATCAGAACTTGTTTGTACATTCTGCATTTGAAAAGTGCTTCAACTACAAATCGTGTTCGGTATTGCTTCTTGAAATTGTTTATTCTGACCATGACGATAGTGATCAATTAGTTCCATCCTGCGCATATGCAAGAACGAAAGTGAAATCAAAGGCACTAGTTGATATCTCCATTCACTATAATTTCTTGACTTTTAAAAATTTGGAAACTCTGGCATCCAAATTACAGAGAGTTTTTACCAATACAGATGTCGATAAACGTTGGGAACGACCATACCAACATGACAGCACCGCTTCCCGTCCGCTCAGCGAAGTTAAGCATGTTCGGGCCTGGTTAGTACTACGGTGGGGGACCACGTTGGAATCCCAGGTGTTGTTCTCTTTTTGCAGATTTCTACTGCAACAGATATTGACAACATAACAATATCCACAAACTCACTACTATCGATTATTAGCATTTTTTATGCAAGATAGAGATAAAACATCTGGATTTGATTGTTATGATAGACTCATGGCAACATCTGTGGGGAGGCAGTTGGGAATAATTCGAGTCACGAGTGACGTGGGGAGATCGAATCATTTCAAAACCCAATCACTCATTAATCGACGGTGGATGCATCGGCAACTGTCCGTTGTGCCCAGGCATGTTTCACCATCATCATGTTGAGAAATCAACCGATCTTTCGAAGCATTCCTCTGGTCGCCTCTGCCCTACTTGCACTCCGATATGTCTTCCAATGTCGAAATGCCGCCGTGCTTGCCCTCCAACTCACAATTTCCAACGTTTATCACCCTTCAGCACTTTGGGGAAACCACCCAAGCAAGGCTCTGACTGCGCTTGAAGCAAATCGAAACTATGCGGATGCAAAAAGAACGAGCTCGCGTCGCCGTTTTGTCCAAGCTTCTGCTCTTGGTGGAATTACAGCAGCCATTCCCCACGTTGTTCCGTCCGATGCTTCTTCCGCCGACACACCTGCTGCGATGACGTTTGGAAGCGCCGCTTCTTCCGTGGAACTAGGCAGCGGCCTTTTGGAAAGCCGCGTCATGGAAAATCTGATGAATCCACCAACGTACGGCTTGGAAATACCTGACATATATTATCCTTCGTATTTTGCTGGAGTCTGGGAGGCGTCTTCCGTAGCAACACGTGTTGAGGCTCCCTGTGGGGTGCCACTATTTGGCGGAAACAATACATTCACAGCAGCCCAAAACGATCTAGGAAAAGAAAAGGCACTTGGTTACCGAGCCCGCTTTGTCTCAGATGGAGCCGGGAAGGTCGTTGCAGACCGCGAATTCAATGTACGGGAGATAGCTAAAGCAACGATGGGAGCAAACAGCGTGGTGGATGTGCCCTTGGCAACGCCTAACAAATTCTGCTGCTTGCTAGCCCCTTCAGGATCTCCCAACTTGCTGACCGTTGCTATTATTGCTCTAGCAAGAAGGGAAGAAAGCAATGAGAAAACATTTGATTGCAGTGAAGTCGTGCGTCAGATTGTGGCCCCAGCTAACCAAAAAAAGCCACAAACAGTTGTACCTATGCAGGCACCTTCGCGAAGGAGCACCACTTTGTTGAAAGAAATTGAGACAATATCTCTTTACAGCCCAGTAGGATTGGAAAATGGGAAGGTGGACAAAATTACCTGCAACCAGCGCACGGCGACATTTTTGCTTCCGAGCCAAGAAGACCCTGTAGCCTATCAAATGTGGCAAATGACGCGGGGTCGCCCTATCGACGTTCGCTTCTATGATGTCACATACACCAGGCAGACCTAACAAGAGGGAACCTTCTCTTGGCTTAGTTTCAAACACTAGATAATACTCTTACTACCACTACATTTTCAGATTAAATGCCCTCACCCTTGCAAACAAATCTGTATTTTGGATCGTCATCAGGGCCAATAACTTCTTGGATTCCGATGACCGTCAAACAATAGTGGAGTGGAAAGCCCAAGAGTAAAGCGAATGATCAATCCGACTAAATCTAGAAACACTAAATGGACATGGTTTTTTATAAACAGCAAACCGTATCATCTCGCCTTATTATGATCAACAAACCCTGAAACACTTGTAGCGTTCGAGAAGCGTCTGACAAGATGAGCGACCAAACAGCAATTGTTCACCAGGATAGTGCCCACAGAGTAGAGAATGGCCTTGCTTCGAGCCTCGCGAGTTTGCGTTCGATATTGAAAATCGATAGTCCGACAAGACCCTCTCACCCCAAGTCTTTGCTCCGTGGCTTCGAGCGAATAACGGAGTTGGAGAACCAGCTCAAGGAGGAAAAGCAACTTCGTGACAAGCAAGAGCGTAGCTATGAGGCATTGTCAAAGCATAACAAAGAGCTTGCGATGCAAGTAGAGCTTCTGACGAAGTCGCGAGCAACAATGGAGGACAAATACCACAAGTCGGATCGTGCACTACAAGCCGAAAAGGCACAGACTGTGGAAAAGCAGAGCGAATGGACGAAGGAAAAGGAGAATCTGGAAAAAATCAACGCGGAACACAGCAACGAAATCGAAAGATTAAAGGCTCGAAGTCTTTTTTTCCAGCGTCAACATGAGGAGCTCAAAGAGTTTCAACAGCAAGCATATGACCTGAAAGCTGAGCTCGAAGCCCTGAAAAACGAAATGGACGAGAAACAAGCACAGCATGAGGAACGCAATAAGAATGAAATTAACCTGAGGGAGGAGTTAGAGCGGCGCTTGGAGGATACTGAAAGCACTCTGAAGTCAGAAGTAAGTTATCGTATGGAGAACGTTTACGGAGCACGCTCTGTCCCGGTATTCACAGCATCTAACATTCAGCTTGCGCTCGAAGCTGGAAAGTGTCAAATCTGAACTAAATGAAACCAAGGGCGAACTGTCTGGGGCGTTTGGATCGCTTTGCTCGTTTCTGACTGCAATGAAGGACGACAGTGGAGGAGACGGGGAGAACGAATCATCCGACCTTGAGACCCTTGTCAGCAAGGTTGGTGCTGTGATGGAAGAAATGCGAACTTCAATTGCACTTATGCAAAGTGAAAAAGATGATATTGCGAGAGAGCTAGATTTTTCCAGGAATGGCAACGAAGAAATGGCTTCTGAGCTTGCTTCTAGGTATGTAAACAACGACCCCACCAATCATGCAGACAAGCCCTGGCATGCAATCTAACAACTGCGTATGACTTCCATCAGCCGTGAACAATATCGCCAAACAAAAAGTGAATTGGAAACTCTAAAGGAGGCATATGAAGATCAACGGTATCGTCTTTTTGAGGTAAACTCCCTATCTGCTGCCAATCAGGGCACATGCCGTGTTCTCTCACCCCGTTGTTGTACTATATTGTTTAGTTGAAAGACAAATTGAAACTGGAATCTGGCGAAAGCGACAATGAATCTTCTCCGCCCTCAGGTGAAGAGGATAGAAGGGAGGCGCCGGATTCATCTAGTGTGAGGGCGGACAACTCGCAACGTGGCGATCCAGAGAGTCCAGGTTCGATGGCAGACTTAGGCACAGAGGAAGCACCGTCACCACTGCAACACAGTAGTCGCGAGACCGATCCGCGAGACTCTGATCAAACCAAGGATCCTGAAAGTGACGATCCAAGAAGTCCGAAATCGTCCGAGGGAGACGAGCTCTCTCCAGCAAAGCGCAACGCCGATACCCTTTACGAGGGACAAGACGACGATAATCTTGATGACGCGGAGGACCAGAATTCTGAGGAGGAGGACCATGGGGATCAATCATCGCCAAAGCGGTTGAAATTAGACGAAGCTGACCATCATGGAATAGACATATAAGCCTGAGAAACATGACAGTTTTCAGAATGGGGTACTAGATACTGTAGATACAAAGTCCGTCGACCGGACTGGTGTTGTTCGCTCCTCCTCTATTCAATGATTAGATTCACCACCATATTGGTTCGATTAGTTCGAGTCATTTTTATTCCTTTCGTTGCCTGATTTAGCGTTTATTAATAATTACGAAATAAAATCTGTTCTCGGGCTCCCTCGGTGACAGTCACGTTTCTTGTCTGGCCCAAAGTCCCCCCCCTCCCCTTTGCTTATTCTTCGATTGAAGATGAGCAACCCTGCTAATGAACGACCCAAAAGCGCGGCTGCTGATACTAGAGGACTCATGTCCAGTATCGCAGCTGTACGGGAGATTTTGATGATGAATTCTGTGGCTGAAAGCGAGGCGGTCAAAGATCTGCAGGCACACAAGCAAAAGACCTACGAAGAAAAGGTCAGGCTAGAACAAGAGATCGAGAAGCAAAGGGCATTGGTGGAGGAGCTGCAATCTAAAGTAGAGCAAGCGCAGGAGGAGGTCCAACGAGAAAAATTGCTTCGGGAAACTATGGAAGCATCGCATTCCGCTCTCGAAGAGCACAAGAAGGAGCTATTGGTTCAACTTGAATTGGTGAAAGAGTCACGAGCTGCCTTGGAATCAAAATTGTCCGAATTCCGTGACGACCTAGACAAAGAGAATGATGCGTTCGGGCAGGAGAGGGAGAAATGGGAAGCATTGGTGGGGGAGCTAAGGTCACAAAACGAGAAAACTCGGAATAGCACAGGTCAGCTTGAAGCCCAATTACTGGCCTCTCGGCGTCAAAAGAATGAACTAGAAGCTCGGTTGGCTTCAATGAAAGAAGAACTTGAATCGAACATAAAGCGTCATGAAGAGACAATCCAAGGCTACATCAATGTCAACGCTCAACTGAAGAAGCGCATTGAACTGGGAAGCATAGATACTATAGAAAACCTACAAACTCGACTTCAAGAGTCAGAGGCTGCTCGTGATGCTGCCATTGAAAGGGTGAGATATCCTATTGTCTCATGAAGTTGGGAATTGTCCGTCTATTCAGCTTCGCCTAACTTTTCGTTTCCCTTCCATTTCATCAGATGAGAAGAGCTCAAACGGACAACCACACATTTCAACAGAGTCTGTCGTCTGAAGAGAGTAAAAAATTGAAGGAAAGAAAAGAAGCTATTGCGATCAAAGTGGAATCATTGCAAGCTTCGCTGCAAAAGGCTTCCAAAGATCTATCTGAATCGGAAGAAGCGGTTGCAAGACATGTCGGGGATGCATCGAAGGAAGATGACCTGTTGATAGCTAAGGAAGATTTGGGGAAGAAGATTGAAGCTGCTGGCGACATTTGGAAACAGTTAGAAGAAGTTTATGGAGAACAGCTTGAGTTGGCCAAGGTGGAAGCTGATAAGGCTTCCATCGATCTTGTTTCCGTGCGTGAGAGATGGCAGGGCGCAAAGAGCGATGTCACCAAGGCCCAAGCCGAGGTCGAACGGTGTCAGTCAGAAAGAGTCAAATTGCAAGAAAAGTCGTCGACGAAGAAGCGGGCGACAGAACAAACGAGCAATGCAGCGAAGCGGCAGAAACAAAACTGAAGCAAGAATTCAAGTCATCGTCTAAGTGCGGAAGTGCTGAAAGAAGTGATAAATTATTCGTTTAAGCTCATAAAATAACTCCCACTTTCACCAAAGTCAATGGCATTCAAATGTCTTCCCGATTTTAGAATGTGAGCAATTTCCTTGTCCAAACTGTCTGATACGCCATTCCACCACATTCGACCATTTTTTGCTTTGAGGAACCATTCTCCGTTTGGACCAAGGTTCACAGTGACCAAATCTGCACGATAATCTCGTTCTTCCAGTATGTCTTCCAAGGTTTCGGGAATACCACGCCCCTCATATTGCCAAGATCCGTCGCTGAACACTACGAAAAAAGTGTCATAGGATCCACCAAAAGCAACTGATAGCGGTGACTTCTTCTCCTTGACACATTTCTTGAGAATCTTGTCTAGAGCTTTTGATCCCTTCCATTCTGCCGTTCCGTCATTGAAAGCAACATAAAATCGTTCTCTTGTCCCAACCGCTATATAACTCGGCCGCGCGGAGAAGCCACTATTGCGAAGTTGCTTCAGTTTCTGATAGAGCGCTTTGGGGATGCTAGGAGTATATGCTACTCCGCCGTTGCCATACAAAAACACCGTTCCTTTGCCATTGGTGGCAACACCTTTCACAACTTTCTTCTTTCTTTGAATGTCTCTCAAGCATTGATCCACCTGTGTCATGACGTCGTCGGGTAGGCTAAACTGGAATTCCGTTTCTTCTTGCGCCGTTGAATCACTGTCCGAATAATCATCGTCATTGCCATTTTGAGAATAGTTTTCTTTGTTCTTTCTTGTCTTGGAAGTCAAGGGTGGCTGATTAAGTTCTTCAATTGCCTGCAAGTGCTTTTCCAGTTTTTCCTTTTCCGCTTGAAGGATGCAATAGCCAACTTCGGAAAATTCAATGTCCTTTTGGAGCGTGCGAGGAGAGGCTGGTGGTTTCGGAACATCATCTTCAACTCCAATCAAGCTGTCGTCAATGGCAATCAACGATTCAGGATGTTTCAACAGACGGGCGACAACATCCAAGGAAGAAACATTCCTCCGAAAAGTTTGACGTACTTGCCCATTCAATATTCTGGAAGTTGCAATAGTTCCCGTGTTTACGAATATATTGACTCTGGCGAGATTGTTAGGATCTTGCTGGTCGAGGCCAACCAAAAAACTGACAACATTGGGTTCCATGGAAACGATTTCTCGACATCCTGGTATACTGAGAGAGCGTTCTCGAACAGCCACTGGGTTCAGCTTGGGTGATATTTGTGAAGGCATGCTTTTAGCATTTATTGGCTGTGTTGTTGGGTGTCAACGACAACATACAATGCGATATGGGCCTTCCTTCGTTGAGTCGTTTCACAAGCAAGGTGGTATTGAGGACGGCGCGTCTCTCAATTCACAGATGGGTAACGGATCAATGATCGGCTGGCGCGCACTGTCTTAACGTCGCCCGTACACTTCCGGGTCTCCTATTGAAAAACACAAAAAAACCGTAAGCAGACAAAATAAAGGTGTTGGCACTTGTAGCGACCAAACCAACAGCACGAGGCACTGAGAACATAGATAACACGCCCATCGTCTAGCAATGTTGCGGAATGCAGATGTCTTTGTCAAACCACGGCACGACCTTCGGACGAAATCGGCCACTGGGGGTCTTATCACGGTGATTGCTGGTTCGGTGGCAGGCCTCCTGTTCTTGGCACAACTGTATACTCAACTGATGGGAACCACACAACACTCGCTCCTTTTGTCCGAATCCAGACCTATTCCCATGTTCGGAACCTTCAATCCGTTTCAAACGAAATTATACGATATGAAAGGGAAAATGACCATGAAACTACATATCACGTTTCCTCACATCGAATGCGGGAATATGGATGTGAAACTGAATGGATCGCCCCTCAAGGATTCTGACTATGACTGGAGAAGCAACAAGGGTATGAGGCGGGTTGCCAAGTTTAGACCGACCGCTGCCGATCTAAAACAAGCTGGATTCAGTGGAAAGCACAAGAATGGATGCACCATCAAAACGACGTTGAGAGTGCCCATCGTTGCTGGACATGTGTCGATTACTTTGTCGCCAGTCGCTTGGCAAAAGACAATTAGTCGGTTGATGATGCAAGAACAGTTTGGGCAATTGAATACAGGAGATGACAAGCATCTAAATCAAAGCAACATGACGCATTTTATACATGACGTACAATTTGGGAAGAAATTTCCTTACGCAAAGGATGATCCACTGAAGAAACGAGCACATATCATTGAAAACAAATTGGGAGGGATTGCATTGGAGAACATTCAAATAAAGTTGGTTCCAACTATCTACACGGGACTGTTCACCAGCAAGAGAGCATACCAACACTCTGTCGTATCGCATACGGTCCAACCAGATCACATGATGAATGCAGGAATGGCGATGCTCCCGGGTTTGGCGATGAGCTACGATCTGACGCCATTGGCTGTGAAGCATGAGGTTGGCAGAGATAACATCTTTGTCTTTCTAAGTTCTCTAATGAGCATTGTAGGCGGTGCCTTTGTTACGGTGGGCCTCTTTACTGGATGCTTGGTTCACTCTGCTGCTGTTGTATCCAAAAAGGTAGACTAACGTTCATTCTTGGGGTGGACAGTTCCTTACCTGGTTGCCATAGTCTTCCTAGACGAAAAGAAAAAATGAATCTACACAATTTTACAATAGATTAACTCGCGCAAGCTTCTTAGCATTCGGAAGATCGTTGGTAATATTCGTTTTGAGCATTGCGACGTCTGTCATCCATGAGTTGTTGCTGGCGACGCAAACGTTCGTTTCTTTCACGAATTCGGTCACAGAATGGAAGAGAACACGAGCCACGTGTTGTACAGGATCTGGCATGGACAATAATGAGCGCCAACAGTCGAGAGCAAATCTTGCAACCCTTCTTGTGGGTAACCTCACATGTCTGGACATGTGAAAAGAATTGCTTCATCTTTTGACAGTTGTTCAAGGTGCAAGTCGGCGGACCATCGCAATCTGCGGCATGGGCTAGAACTTGCAGATATGGTCTCATCGTCTTCATACGCTCCGCCTGTTGCTGCTGGGACACTTCGGTATTCTCCACATAGATTTGGGAAAAGCTGTGCTTGTTGTCATGGGTGAATCGTGATCCACGGCTTGCCCAGGACCCGCTGGTAACTGGACGATAGCAGTCTCGGCAAAGATCAAAGTTTGCACAATTATTGCAATGATATCGGGTGCCGTTGGCAATATCACGATAGCAAGCACCACATTGAGACACAAATTTTGGAGCCAGCGGATTGTGTAATTGGTATAAAACCATGAGGGTCGAGTGCTTTGCTCTCCTC
>JAAMXS010005454.1:0-12778 GCA_019693525.1 Cylindrotheca fusiformis | reverse complement strand
TGCCAATTCGCTGAGCAGAGCGTACTACATCAGCAAGCTTGCCAGCGAGCTCTAAAGGATCGTTGAGTTGAGTTTCGGCCTCGCCTGTTCCTGCTGCTTTTTTTACTAGTACACTCGAGTCTTTTCCTGGTGGCTTCAGCGTGTCATCTTCTGGCCATGCGGAAACATCTTCGCCACGATCGACAGCTGCAATAAAGCGTTTGTTGCGAAGTCTCGCGACAATGAAATTCTCTTTCATGTTGCATATTGCATTTCCGAGGCGGAGCATTACCTTATCTTGACTCTGATTCAACAACTTTCCAGGATTTGAACGAGTGCCCTTTTTTGATCCACTTCGTGATGAGAACTTTGAGTTTGCAAGAGCTCGTTTCTCCTCTTTTACAACTTGAGAGATGAGATTTTCAATTTCGCCAGGGATGTAGTCGCCCTCAAAGTACGGAAGGGCCGTCGGATTCGGAGCAGATCCAAGTGGTGAATCTGCACCACCGTTGTTGAAGTACTCATCGTAGAAATCGGTGGTCTCTAAGACAATGCCCTCAGTTTTTGCAGTTTCCAGTGTCTGATAGTACCAATTTCTTAGTTTCTCCTCTTGAGGGATCTTTTGCTGCGAAGGATGGCAGTAAAAGACGTATTCATCTCCAGGAGCGGGAGGACAACTCCAAATATGAGCGGTGTGAAAACCTCTCTTTTTTACAAAACGGAGATACTCGACAATCATCGATTGATAGGCAATGCTGCGGTATGCCTTAGGCTGGAAATATTGCACCGAGTCCAGATATGAAATATACACTCTTCTTCGATTAGGTGCAGGACAACTATCTCCATACTCGTACACGTACATCGCAAAGAGGAGTACATCTACCCCGTCGAATGATTGGAACAACCCGACGCACTTTGTGTGGACAGGGAAATCTGTGGGACAACCGCTTTTGGAATATCGTTGATACATCTATTGAAAAGAAATAAGATACTTCAAACAAATGAAAAGTAGGAAAAAGATATTCACAAACTCACCTCTTCTCGCACGGCATGCTTCTTCTCAATATGGGACATCACGCGAATGCACAGTCCTTCAGCCTTCTCAATATCATCGATTGAAATGCCATTATCTGCAGCCTTTTTCTTGTAAGCAGAAGCCAAAGTCTTTCGTAAGCCTGCTTCCATACAATCGCTCATGCTACACCTGGGCAGATCAACTGCTCGGTTTGGGATTTCACGGGGCTTGCCTTCCTTCTTGACCACACAACGAGGACACCAGAATACGGAGTTCGGCTTTGACATGCGACCATTGTAGAGAGCACAGATCTGATGCACTCTCGAGTGGCATTCGTCGCATTCAATCCAGACTTCTTCCGGAAGCGAATCGTGCTTCGCTTTGAGTAATCTGGACTTCATAATTTCACCACCATCATCAAGCGTGATGGCCTTGCTGTCACTTAGCTTTTTGTAGCATTCTTCACACCAGCAATTTTGATTCGACCCGTATGTAAAGTATGTTGCATTTCGTTGAATTCTCGGGGCATCGCAGGACATCGAGGCGCAATACAAAACTGGAGGCTCAAACTGACGACGATGTGTTCCGCATAAATTGCACGGTTGAGGCTTTACGGGATGGAGATCATTGGATACTACTATGCACACGATATAGGCTAAGTGAGGGAAAGGAGGACTAGTAGGTAGTGATTATGCGCCATTAAGACTCACATACCTTCGCACACCTTTTTGTATTCTTTTTCAAAAACACCCATCATGGTATGAGCAAGTTGTCCAACTTCGCTATCTTCCCCGTTATACAGAATTGCATTTTCGAAAACCAACTTAACATCCCTCTCAAAAGATGCCATGTCCGTATAGACAGCATTTTCCAATTTTTTCTTTACCAAAAGCAAGTGCATTGGGTTCTTAACAACCTCGAAATAATCGGGGAGCCCAAAAACGACAGGGTCCACTGCATCCCGGAACACCCATCCGAAAGGATCATCAATAAGCTGTTGCACGATCGGCAAGCATTTGTGAGTAATAGTACGCGATGTGAGATGCAGACCTTTGTGGAGAAGCATCAGATTCTGCTCCACGTCTCCTTTCGGCATTGATGACGTCAAGGAAGAGTTTGCATCACGTTCACCGTCTTTCTTCCCTGAGCCATCACCATTCCCTGAACTCAAATTGCCGCTTCTACTACCATCTAGATCAAATTTCGAAGACTTCTGAGAGGGTTCATCTTTCCCGTCAGAGAGGTCGTCTGCGGATCTCTTCCTCGAAGACCCGTCACTACTGGGAATGCTGATCGAGCCCCCTGCTCTGACAACTGCAGCGCTTTCCGCGGGTAGGAGGTCATCAGCAATGTCACGCAGCCGCTTTCCTTTCCCTCCTCTTCCACGAGCGCCTTTTCCTCGCGACAATCCAGAATTGGATCGGGCCTTTGAAGGAGCAGTATCCTCTTTCGATTCGGTTTTATCACCATCACTTTGACTAGAAAACGGATCAGAAGACTTTTCAGTTTGCTCCGAGGCTTCTTGATTGTCGTGGCCTTCTGATTGATTAAGTTGCGACGGCTCTTGATCCCCTTCCAACGGCTGCTTCATCAAATCGTCTGAGAGAGAATCTTTGCTCAATTGATCTTGCAAATTTCCCATCGAATTCAAATCCTCCGACCCCTTGTTATCATTGATAGCATCCATATGACTTTGGCTCAACGCATCCATTTGGGCCTGCAGCTGGTGCTGGTTCTGGGAGCTACTGCTACTGTTTTGCATCGCCATTGAGTTTTGCTGAGAGTGGTGGGAGTTTTGGCTGTTGTTATTCATCTGCTGGGAGTTTTGGCTGTTGCTACTCAGTTGCTGGTTCCCTTGCTGCCCTTGGATTCCTTTCATTGTAACCATAAGCTCTTGCTGGGTCAATGTCTGCTGTTGCTGGCAGCGACGTAGCAGCTGCTGAAGTAATGCATGCTGCTGCTGCAGCTGCTGACCCTGCTGGGTCCCAGGATCCTCGAGGAGCTGCTGCTGCTCTTGCAAGTCCTTTTGCCGCTCCCGTAGTTGAGCTTCATGTGTTTGAAGTTGACGCAGGTTTTGTTGCTGCTGCTGCAATTGCTGTTGAAGAGTCTGGGCATTCTGTGGCTGTTGCTGCACTGCTTGATGCTGCATGTGATTTGAGCTCTGAGAATTGTGCAGGTCATCAGTAGACATAGAACCTCCCCCGGTAGAGTTGAGGTTGTTCATTGTGTTTTGCACACCCATTGCATTCGGAATCTGTTGATTCTGACTTTGCTGAATAGCTTGTTGCTGCTTTTGGTACAGCTGTTGCATGGCCTGTTGTTGCATGGCCTCTGCGTTGTTGTTCAGTTGCTGCTGCTGTTGAGGCTGCTGAACATTGCCGAAGTTGGACATTTGCTGCTGAAGTTGTGGTGAAAGGCTCTGCTCTACCCTGGAACCCAATGGATCGCTGCTATCCATTGCATCTTTCACGTCGTAGCTCTTGATTTGATCCATAACTGGACCACACACCTCACAAGTGGCGGTTCGACCTTGACTCTTGCAAAGCCGATAATGATTAAGAACACAGCGACTGCTCAAACAGTGAGGAGTCTTGCAATTCTGGTCGCGGCATTTCTTCATGTGTTTCCACAGTGTCATCATCTGAGTGCAGTACTTTGTCTTGCAATTGGCCCCTTCCTTGCATTTTGAAGCATGTCGAAGAAGCAACAGTCGTTGCTGCTGCTGCCTGATAACTTTCTTCCTTTGCTGGGTCTCGTTCATCTGACCATTATCGTCCATCGAAGGCATATTAGCAGCACCAAATGCGTTCATGCTATCACCAAGCCCCCCACCAAGGCCTCGCAGCATCATATCGTTCCCCCCAGTTAGACTGTTCTGACGATTTCCACCTGAAACGGATCCGCCAACGGAAAGGTTTCTGTTATTAGCACCGCCTTGATTAAAGTTCACGCTACCTCCTTGCATTTGTAAAAATTGCTGAAGCTGCTTCGCTTCCGATGGAATACCTCCGGAAGCGCCATTGGTGTTCTGGTCCACAGAACCGTTATCTGACGTGGACGTTGATCGATGAAGCTCCAGGCCATGAGCAATAAGCTGCAGGCGTTTCTTGAGGGTCGAAGGATCGAGATATTCTTCCTTTGTTTGTGCTGATCGATACAAGTGCTCTTCGAGGCTCTTGGCCATATGCGGCAGTCTGGTTGGAGCAGAGTAAGACACGAGTTAGGAAAGAGCGCAACAAAGTACATATACTCTTGAAAGGAGCACAACTTACTTTTGAGAAATCTTGTTCGTATCCGGGCGCATCTGCCGAATCACCTCGAGAATACTAAAGATTATTCTTCGTCTGTCGGGTAAATCGGCATTCGATTGCCAACCTCCGGCAAAGCTTCCATCCAAGAATGATTTCTGAGTCAACGGATCCTTGCCACTGTTATCGCTCATCGGTCCATTTCCTACTTCCAATGGAGAGATACCTTGGCTGGGACCTTGCTGGCGGTGGGAACTTCGCGAGTGAGTAGAGCCGTCCATATCAAAATTGCCGAATGAGTTCACTGCAGGATTGTTTGCATTCTGCGATTGAGAGTTCATACTCTGATTCATTTGCTCCATCTGCATCATCTGCGGTGTCCTTCTGGTTGACATATCGTTGTTGCTTCCAGAGTTCTGTTGTTGTTGGTTCGAAAACATATCATTTTGCATATTGTTCCGTTGCATACCTGATGATCTCAGCATTTGCTGCTGGAGGAGCAAGTCTTGCTGACTGTTTAAGCCCCCCACACTCCCACCAGGGGTGTTCCTTTGTGAATTTTGAACCTGAGAAGGGTTTTGCCCTTGCATCATGGCAGCCATTGACGAAAACTGATCCGAATTACCACCAATTTGCTGCATCTGCTGTAATAGCTGCTGCTGTGGGTGCTGCTGTTGCATGTTGAAGTTCTGCCCGGTTGAGGAAGTCCCACGGTTTGCAGACATTCCAAGACCTCCAGACATTCCACCAATGCCTTGGTTCTGGTGATTCTGGGTTTGGTGCTGCTGCTGTTGTTGCTGCTGCTCCAGCTGTCGCTGAAGCTGCGCAATCTGCTGCTGAATCATGCTTGTATTATTCGTCTGACCCATGCCAACTTGCTGATTCCCACCCATTCCTGGAACCGGCCCTTGGCTAGAGTTGCTGCGGTTACCCAACAACATATTGCTTGCTTGGTTTCCCATGTTATTTGCACTTCCCATGTTCATTCCGGCTAAAGCCGCAAGCTGAGCACTGCTGGCGCTGGATGCATCCATGGCTCCACTGGAACCTTGATTCTGAAGTGCGTTAAAATAGTTAATGTTCGCATTCATCTGATTGTTCCCTTGTTGTTGTTGTTGTTGCTGCTGCTGCTGCATCATTGCTAAGGCGTTTCCTCCCAGCAATGAGTTCCGTCGGACTTGTTGCATAGCCTGCGGAGTGTTTTGCTGATACTGTTGCTGCATGTAAGCTTGCTGAAGCTGTTGCTGCTGCTGATTCCCCATGCCACCCATTGCGTTGGCATTTAACTGCCCTGGCTGGCCTCTTCCGTATTGAGCAAGCTGTTGCTGCAACCTAGCCAGCTGTGCGGCATTCATGTTGCCTCCACTGGACTGCATGTTTTGGCGTGCCTAAGGCCTTCTAGGTAAGCACCGTAACGCAGAATTCAATATGACCGGAGTTCCTGCGTATCACCTTCCTTCTCTTAGAACAAAACACCACCTGCGATCCTTCAATCGTGCAGCAGTGATGACGAGATTAGGCGGATGCTTCCAATTCAGGAGGACAGAACTAGGTGAGGTTGATAGTGCCACAGCGACACTCTCTAATGATGTTTCTCTTCCGGCCGTTCAGCGTTGCGTTCTGCAACCATAGACACATTTTAAATACGTAGAAGCTGTAGGTTTTTCTACTAACCTGCCCTGGCACAAATGTCGAACTGGCGTGGTACGACCTTGTCGCACGTTGTTCGATGGTCTTCCAGGAATCGTAGTATCCTACCGCTGTAGAAGTTAGATGTATCGAAAAATATACATATTGTACCTCTGTAGCTGTCATAGAAATTGTACGAGTAGATGGGCATGTTCTGCGCCCAGACTATCGCTTCATCCTGGTCCCATCCCCCTAAGTAGCTGTTCTTATATTCCTAAGCCATGAAGATAGCATAAAACCACGAGAGTGATATCATGTGTTCGAAAATTGCTGGAAATTACACTTACGTATGCAGGATACGGTAGTTTGGCAACGGCCTACTGACTACTTTGCATCCCTCTCCTTTTTTAGTTGAGATGGCAGCGAAATGCCTATGTGAAGAATCCGTGCCTCTTTTTTTAAGACCACCAACTCCAACGAATCAAGGATCCTGCACAGCCTCGTTTTAGTAGTACAATTTTACATACTCTAGCTTGTCGGCCACATGGCGCGTTGTCGCGGACGTAGGTTCCAGCACGCGTCGCCATTTGTTGTTTGAAAGCCTCTTTGACGATTAGGTCAGTGAGTGGTGGTGGACGTAAATCTTCGAGGTTTGATCGTATTTGCGTAGCATAGAGCAAGTACCCGGAGGACGCGGAAGGTTGACAGCTCTGATTGCTATTCGCTTCGCGTGAAAGGTTCGGTGTCGTGTGTCGCACTGCCCAAGAAGACACTGGATATGAATTCCTGAATGAGTATTACACGTCCAAGCACAGTTCCTATCTAATAAATACTCTGGAGTATCGTGCGCCTAGCTTGCTAACAACTAGATATCAGCGAAAACGAAGAGATACAGTCATGGGACTTTTGCGATTGACCCAGCTATCACCGTCTACGACCACACCACCAACCCAAAATGATGCAACGTTGTATTTAGCTCTGCCCATGTTTCTACTGATAGATTGACATTGGTCAAAACACTCCCTCTTGCACGCCGTTTGCACCGCACCACTGGTTGTTCTGCACGAGTGGAGTAGAGCTAGTCCTCCACGGTCATGTCCGCAAAAAATGTGTAGCTGTAATCGTAGTTCGCGGTTGCCTTGTCACAGTGATGATCCTTATAGTATACAGCCGCTTCATTTAACGCTTTGATCATCTTGCAAACCATGAATGCATTCCCCTTGACATGGCGTGGGTTCATTTCTCTCACCTGATGATTGCCCGGAAATATGCCCTTCGTGTACTTTAGGGCTATATCACCTGGTGGGACAGTCAGCAGTGGTGCATCACAGGATATGAAATCCTTTCGAAGCCTATATTTTCCAATAAACCATTTTCCAAGCACGTATCGTTGACAATAGTGAATCACATGAGGCTGTAGATCACATTCAAACAAAAAACAACAAAATGAGAAAGCCAACCAATGCAGCTGAGCTTCGTTATCTTGCGTCACTCTATACGTACATATTCCGACTTTGGAAAGTTGTCGCAAACATCCTTAGGATCCACATTGTCAACCAATGGCCAACCTTCGCCTCCCGTACCAACATCCGAGACCATAAATGAGAATGCGAGAGTATGTCTCAATCCCAAATGCGCCGCCGCTATATTAAAAGCAAACATTTCTGCCAGCAAGTGTGGATATTCATCATGGACCCGAGGGACAACGTCGGACCATGTCTTGACAATCGCATACATGTCCTTGGCAGTGGCCACATAAGGTGGCCCCATGGCATTGTAATAATCTGCGGCTTCTGTGTTGCTTATAGTCGTCAGCGGTGTTGGCTTTCCTTCAAACACATAGCTGTGATTAACTTTTGTCAGCCATTGTAGCCCATAGCCATATTGTTGTGAAAATGGAGAGCCGTGCTCAACCTTCAATTTATGCTTAGAATGATCCTTCAGTCTCCATGTTTCAGAACTGTTCGTGAAATCACCTGTAAACGGTCGGAGCAAAATTTGATCTGGATCTAATAATATGACAACAGAATCATCGTGTTCAGCGTGGTTTTCTGGGTATCCCAAAACATTTTCAAACCAATGCCTCATCCCAAATGGCTTGTTGAAATACTTGAATGATTTCGTAGAACCTGGGACCTTTCCAAATTCGGGGGTCTGATGCAAATGAAGTCGTTCTGAATCCATGGATGCAATTTCCTCATTGAAAATTCGTTCTAGTTCCTTCTTCGTTTCTCCCTCGCACCCAGAAGCGATACGTGTTATGTGTCCTTCTTGGCCAGATTGAACAGCATGATAGAAGAAAACATAGCTCTGCCAGTCTTGAAACGTCGAGCAACCAGTGGAAAACACTGTGTGATACTTAACGGGTGGCTGATGATAGGTTGCACCATTGTTGCTCTCCTTTGGAATTTCATCCAATGCGGCTTCTGCTTGTTGAGCCAGTTGCTGGTGCAGACTATGGTTCGCGGTACTGTCATTTGCAATGTCCAAGGGGACGAATACTATGGAGATGGCAGTCAGCAAAGCTGCCGCCAGCAAAATTCGAATTAGATTTCTATCCGTAACATTCATACTCTGCTGTGGCCTCGCAAGAGCTTCGGGTATGTGTCGTGGGGGGCGGAGAAGTGAAACTGCATGCAATACCAATGCCAGTGGGCAAGTAGAATGTCTGTGTTGTCGTGTGGCCGGGTCGGGTCTGATGGGTCAAGACTCAATACCGTACATTTTGGCACATACTGCACTGCATACATATTTGCCAAATCAAGTGTCGTTACCATAGAATAGAGAAACCTGTTGAAGTGATGGAAGCACCACAGGTTGACAGTGCCACAGAAGTAGTTCTGGATGCTCAGGTAGTGGCCATGCTCCCTCCTCGACCGGATTCGGTCATGACACTTTTGCACGATGATGACTACTTGCCCGGAGTTCAGACGCTCTTGTATTCACTGAGAAAAAGATTCTCGTTTCATCAGACATATCCTCCTGAAATAGTGGTCCTCGTCACCTCAAATGTCACGTTATCAAAGGCAGAAGAAGCATTGCTGCCATCCTTGTGCACACGGATATTGCCAATCGAGGAATGGGCACCGCCCACGAAATCTGTTGACTCAAGTCTGATGAAAGGCTTTGGCAAGACAAACAAACGAACATTGGACGACCACAACCCAGGATGGACAAAATTGCGAATTTTTGGACTTCAGCAGTACGAGACCATTCTGTACATAGACTCGGATTGTCTAGTCTTGAAAGATGTTTCACATCTGTTGGATCTCAACAAAGTTTACTCGGAATCGTAAGCACTCGTTGTTATGGCGGGTTCGTTTTCCCATTGTTTCGCTTACAAGAGCAAACTGATCATCTCGTTTTAAATTTAGGGAAGCATTGATCGCTGCAGCTCCAGATGTTCTTCCGCCGTCCAATTTCAACAGCGGCGTCATGGTGATTCGGCCTTCCACAGATGTGTTCCAAACAATGCAGCGAAATGCAAAACACCTGACAACCTATGACGGAAGCGATACAGGGTTTTTAAATGCTTACTATCCAACTTGGTTTCAGGACTTTCCACCAGACGCCAGGCTGCCTACAGGGTACAATGCACAGACTGCACTTCACAATCTCACTGCAGACTCGGCAACCGGAGAGAGTACTTTTTGGGATGCGCAGCTAGTCCACGACTTACATATTGTCCATTATTCGGGGAAAATTAAGCCATGGCAAGGTGCACTCAGTGGTGGTAGCAAGAATCCATTGCAAGTTTTGTGGAAGACATGGTATCAAAAGAGTAAGAATTTCTTGTTGAGGGAGAAGAAAGAACGAGCGAAGGCGGAGCAAGAGCAACAAGCAAAACTTCAGAAACAAACTGCTCCCAAAATATCACCAGCAACATCTACCAACGGACCCAAAGAAATCCACAGATTAGTTTCTAAGAGATACAAAGAACTACGGGCTCAGGGAATGTCGACACGGGATGCTATGCAGCAGGCCAGAACCGAATTGCAGCCGGGTGAAGATGTGGACGCAGGGTCTCAGGTCGCTGCTATGTTTGGTATGCGGTAGTGCTTGGCTATGTTGGTAGAATCCAACATATCAGCAAGTTCTCCTCCAAAGATAGATGATAGGCACTTTCTAATTTGGACGAATTTGTAAATTACTATTGAGATCTGCTCATTTGATCGGCAACAATTCGTGACCATGCAACATCGCGGGGAGTAAAGCTCTTGGACGTGTTTCCACCAAGCACTAGTACCCTCGATTTGTCTACAGGTATCAAAACGGCCAATTGCGAGTTGAGAGGAAGATATGGGAACTCAGTTTTTCCTGGCAAGGCCTGTAGTGTTGGTAGATATGTTTCTTTCGTGTTGCCAGGGGTGGCAACTCTCGTCAATATGGGGGTGGTCTGAGGAACCGTCGTGTTGGAGGGCACCTTCCCTGCCCTTGCCGAAACAGCCCAGGTTCCGGCGTTGGACCGTCGCAGCAAAACGGCTGATTTGGCTGGCGTCGCTGCTAACAGTGATTCCAGTCCCCATTTGATGATCTTTTTGTCTTTCACATCCTCGTCCAGGAACTCGGGAGTTGTCAATTGAATCCCTTCCAATACTACCGATTCCGCCAAAGCCGTGGTTACGTCTAGTTTGGTTACTCCATTCAACAAGACCGATCCGCAGGCAAAAGTAGCCAACAAATCCGTTCTTGTTTGGAGAGTCAGTGCGTCCGCCGATTCATCAAGCAGAGCCCATCGGTGAATCACAACAGCTAGCAATCCGAGAATACCAAGGACAATTGATACAATGTCTGAGGAAATAAAGGACAGGAATGAATCGACTGGGTTCGTAATGGTTGCATCCGATCCACTGAATCGGACGCTCCCTCCTTGCTTGGCATTCCGTTCCTGCCACAGCGTTACCTTTGATAGAATGGACGACGCCTTTTGTATCCCGCCACGTGTGTTTGGTGGAAGAAATCCGATACAAGGATGATTTGAAAGGAGAACACATATCATCAACATTCGCCGGAAGAACATGCTGAGTGATTGATCTTGTGTCGATGGGCTGATATAGGAAGACAAATTGGTCCTCTTTAGTGTTGTTTATGTCTTCAGAAACCCCAGAACTGATCTGAATTGGAGGTCACACGCCACACCACAACCTTGTGACATCAGGCCAAAAGATCGGTTCCTATGTTGCTTGGAAATCACGATGGTGAATAGTAGAGTAGGGCTACATACATATTTCCAATATCGAGTTGCAAACCATTCGTTTTAACGCGTTTATTTACACCAGAAAAACGCTTGAAAAAAGTGATGCCAATAATCATTACTCGGCTACTCCGTTTAGAAAGTGAATAAATGGCGGTTCCAACACGAACTCAAGAGTGCAATTGTATCTGTTCCAGAAACAAGACGTTTGTCACTGCTCCGCTCAGTTTTACTTTGATAGAGTACAGCAGTATACAATTAGAATACTTAAGCCTCGTCATCACTCAAATCGTCCTTTGGCTCACGGAACAGGGAGCCGATGGGAATCATTTCAGGTCTGCAAAAGCCGACACCTTGTGGATCGGGGTTTGTTTTGTTCTGGGGATCAATCTTCGACAACCATATCAGTATCCTATGGGGTAGCTTTGCAGGGCAATCAAAGTCATCTTTGCCACCTTGTGGAAAGAAGAGTGTGTGCTGATTTGAAATGCCTTTTCCGGCTAGTGATTCCAGTCTATATGCCAGCTGTATCAGCTCACCAAATGCGAAGTAGACATCTTTTGTTTGCTTTTCTCTTTGCTCTTCTGAGTTCTGTATTTGTTTCTTCTGTAAACCTGTTTTGCTTCTGGAGTTCTTCCCCTTGTTTTTTGGCTTGTTGAGAGACTTGATATTTCTGCCACCGACCTCTGGTTTTTCATCGGGAAACAGTTCGGGACTTCGTCTTCGATGAAAACCTTCAATGTCGTCTTCGAACATACGAGGAATTACCGATTCTTCCAATAGTTCTAGCAATTCCTGCTCGATATCGGCTGCGTTGTCATGATACCAGTCGTAGTCGGCGCGACGCAAATGCAGCAACGTTTCCACTAAATGGGAAGAACCAACTCGTACATCAATCTGGCTGCGAGGGCGATTCCGGTTTCGAAACAGATGCGTTACCATGCTGCTAAAAGGCTCGTTGCATGCCTTCGTCAGCAGCGATCGGTATGTTGCCAACAGAAAGATGGCCCTCTACTTCGAAGTCAACACATATTCAGCACGAATGGTATGCGAGATCTCGTTCTTGTTCCACTCCCAGTCCGTCAGTTGGAGCAGTTATGGGTGCCAACGCCGTAGATCCCACGGCAGTACATGACGTCATGGATTGTGAGAATTCTCTCGCGTTACATCGCGACTCCCCACCCTTACAACTTCCAATACAAAAATAAGTGTCAAGGACCCCACCTCAGCGTAGACTTTTTTAAAGATAGCTTTATTATATTATCAGTAAGGGAATTCTAAAAAAGTCCAAGCTGTGGGGATTTCTGGATCGAGAAATCGTGATTTTTGTGTTCTGGACGAAATCTGCCGCCAACCACACGACGGCCGACAACACAACCCCCATGACGAGGCACCAAGGTAAAGAATCCACATCGGATTTTTGGCATCCGCTTCGTTAAACCAATCGGCGGCTATTAATAGATTGAGAGCATTGAATTTTCGATGGTGGTGGCATGAAAGTGCGTTGATTCAGCACATCAAGCTTGACAACAAGGACCGGGGGCACCTACATCGTCTCATCACAACAGAGGCAAAATCCGACACTTTCTCTTGTGATCATCAAGGACTTCGTCGCAAAGACAAGGCAACAGCAATTGCGCAAAATCAACTTGCGTTGGAACGGGCTCAAAGGCGGAAAAAACCTGACAAGACAATCGCAGACTTTGAAGAAGA
>JAAMXS010005444.1:0-27398 GCA_019693525.1 Cylindrotheca fusiformis | reverse complement strand
TTCCGGTAAGCGACTTCTTGTGAAGCACACTCATGATGACAACAAAGACGAGCAGATACGTGCCAATTGTCTCGATCAAAAAGGCATTGGCTTCTTTGTTTCTCGGGGACAGAGAATTTACTCCGAGCCCGAACGGAGGCCCGTAGCTTCCATCAGCCTTCACTGCGGTTGAGGCACAAACAGGGATAGACATTGGGTCATCGTATGAGTCGCAGTCCGCGGTGAGAGACGAAACGGATCCCCAAACAAGCAAACTTCCCAAGATAGCACCGCTGAATTGAGCAACGCAGTAGGCCGCAAAAGTGGTGAAGTCAATTATTCTTAGAAGAAGCATTCCAAATGAGACGGCAGGATTGATGTGTCCTCCTGAAATGTGCCCAATGGAAAATGCTAAGAGAGAAATGGTGAAACCAAAGGCGGTGGCAATCGTCAGCAAGTCACCACCTGATGTGACGGATCCCCATGAATTGGTTGCCAACGCGGACCCGGTTCCGCACCAGACAAAGAGAGTCATGGCGACAAACTCGGCCAAGCAGGCCTTTAACAGTGGGTACTCTTTCAAAGCCATGATGAAATGATACTGTTGGAAGGGAAAAATGTGACATTACGCACTGTCTGATGTTTTGATCTGATCAGGAGCTTATTTGTTTGTGATGGTGGTTTTTGCTGATCCGGATAAATACCATCTACGTTGCACACACTTTTATATCGCACCCATTGAAAACGTGGTGATCGGCATAAATGTACCGCAAAGTAGATTAGAAACTATGACCGAACCCGAACCGACCATTGGATGTGACACGACCTCGAAGGAATAAGTTGGACATACAGCACATACGCGAGTGGCAGAACTGTACCCTTGCGAGAGAATTCAACCGCTAGATGCATCCAACTAGGTACGAATTTATTGTGGTTGACAAATATGCTGTCACAAAAGATTCTCCCCTACACCCCAAAGATAGTTTGTAGATGACCGTTTGCGAACTTTGATGCTCCCATAATTAAGACCACAGGTACCAGGGAATGTCAGAATGCCCAATGTTAGAGCAAAAAGAATCTGAAGAGAGAAACCAAGCCTTTCATTTGAGTTGGTAACAGCGATTCCAGAGACCAGAAACATGGATCCCACAATCCATGCCAACCAAAACTGTACCAAACAATCAGCAAGCAAATGCTCATACTACTGTAGTAAAGGTACTAGAATTGGACACATGGCTAAACAACTGGATGACAATGATATGAGAAGCACTGAGTGGCTCCATGGTAGAATGGACTCGAAGTAGTCGGGTGCGATGGGGTCTCACTCTGCATCCGTTTACGTCTTGCCCATACATGGGCTCTCCTCGAAGGAGCTTACAAAGGCCTAAAATTCTCCACCAGCATCCAGCACGCGTTCGATGAGTACTGGACAGTAGGCGTGACGCGTTGCGCGTGGCGTCCAGATGATGTGGTTGGTTTTTGCCATTGGCACATGCCGGTCGCGTCGTAGGACACCTGTTCGTACTTTTGTACGTGTCGTAAGATTTCCACGGTCGCCTACCATGACAACATCTGCGAGGTTCAAAAATCTGGGTCCATCTCGGTGTTTATGTAGTACTTATATCCACCTGACAGCCGTAGATAAGCGGCAGTACTTTGTCTACGACAGCTATTAAATTCCCCTGTTGTCTGCCAAGGTGCCGAATTTGAGCTGACAATAGTACTTCATCTATGTGTGGATCGTGCCAATCATCCGAGAGGTTTAAAAAACTTTGACGCCAAAGCTCCGCCATTGGGGATAGAAGAAGGCCGAGAAGCAGCAATACTACCCACTGTACGTACAGTAGCATTGTGGGGTCGACAAGCAAGACGTGAATAGTAATCAATTTGACCCGTTCAACGGGCTCATCACAAGAATGCGATCTTTGCGAAGTCTCGTACGAACGCGTTTACGTCCTTGTTTTTCAAGTACAGCAGCACGCAGGTGCCCACGAAACTATAACCGGTGAAAGATTTAGCTCTCAACTTCTTCTTCAGCAGAAGTGCAGTCCCATCTCGCAACAAATTGGGGACCTGCCATTTATTCTATTTCACTAAATCACACTTGAAGAACCAAAAAACCATGTCGTTTTACTTCAATCTTCCTAAGCGAAGCCCATCGAAGCAAAGCAGGACGTCGGTTGACATGGCCGGAGTTGTTGCAGCAGGAAGATCGCCACTCAGCATTCACAATACCAATTCAGATTCCGCATTGCTGAATTTCAGCGGCCACGGCAGCGGCCACAGTAGCGGCAGTGGCAACGGCAGCCCAGGACTTCGTGCTCGTAGTCCGCGTGTGAACGGAAGAAGAAAGCTAATGGCGTTGAATGGCAGCAGCGATGAGGATGAAAAGGTTTTGGAGAAATCAAGCAACCACGAAGGAAGCGAGGCTTCTGCGGAAGACTTTGTCTCGGAACTTCCGCAATTGAATATTCCTCAAAAAGAACCCCTTGCGAGTACTGCCCCTATTTCTTCAGGGGGGTCTATGCGAAGCTTTGGTAGCTTTAGTATGAGTGGCAGAGATCGAAGAGTTTCTGGAAGAGGACCTGGAATGAACAAGCACCACCAGAGTCGAAGAGAAGTCCTCGGAGCGGGCAAGACAATCTTCAGCAACATCCACGCAAAGGATCAAATTGAAGCAATGAAGATGCAGAAAAAGGCAAAGAAGGAATCCAGCTGGGCAGACGTATTCATTGTCTTTCCAATGGGAAACCGTTACCGGGCATGGTGGATGTTCACAGTCGTCGCGACATGCTTTACCTTCTTCTTCGAAACGTATCAGATTGCCTTTCCTCCGGCCGGTCTTCTTCCACCATCAGAACCCAGTAGCGTCCTAGATTATACACTCATCACCATCTTTGCTGTGGACATGGTTGTCCACTTCAATCTTGCATACTTCAATGAAGAGAACCAGCTGATCTACTCGCACAGAGAAATTGCAAAGAGGTACCTTTCCTTTTATTTTTGGATTGATCTGGTTGGTGTCATGCCCTTCTATCTCATCGCACTGGCCATCAGTGGGCAATATTTGGAGAATAACACGGCGACACAGTACATGGCTTTGTTGAGACTCTTTCGATTGGTTCGAATGAGACGTGTCAAGCAACTCTTTGACATTATCAAGTTCTCCACCAAAGTTAGTCTTATGAGCCTGACTTTGATTCGAAATGGGGTTGCAGCGATGGTATGGTCGCACTTTGCGGCTTGCGTCTTTTATTTCATTGCCAAGCAATACGATTTTGATGCGGATAATACATGGATTGGACCCCATGAAGACATGTCTCCTTTTCAAACGTATGTGACCACTTTGTACTGGAGTGTTGTGACGTTTACAACCGTCGGATACGGGGATTATTCACCTGTGAATCCGGCAGAACAAATTTTTGGAATGATCTTCATGTTGCTGAATATCATTCTCATGGCCTACATTATTGGTTCCATTACCTTGTTGGTTGTCAAGAACGACGAAGCGACGGGTATGTACCGAGACAACCTGCACACACTTTTCCAATATTGTTCCGCAAATGATTTGCTCGATGACCCATTGTACAAGCGACTCAAAACACAGCTGAAGGTCGAATTCAACCATCGAGATGTGGGTGATGAAATGGTGTTGCAAAAGTTCCCGAAAACGATGCGACAGAAGGTGTTGTACAGACTGTATAGTCCTATCTTGGAAGGAACCAATCTGCTGAAAGGTATTCGACAGCATTTCGTCACCGATTTTTTGGCCGCTTGTAGGATTGTCATTTTTTCAAGCGGAGAAGAACTCTTGGCGAGAGGTGCTGTCAGTTCTGACCTTTTCCTGCTCGTAGACGGTGAGGTGGAACTGTCCTCCCCCGAGATGAAACGGCCCAGCACGATCAAGAAATTGAGTTTCGCAGGCTCGGACCGCGAAGGGATTATCAAGAGAAAGACCAGAAACAAGGATTTTATCAACGAGGTGTCCTTCTTTACAGAATCTCCACAAATTGATACAGTCCGAACCACGACTGTGTGCAAGACCTTAATTATCTCCAAAACCGAGTATAAGACTATCGCAGACGACCATCCTGGTAGCGTCGGACGTTTGTTGCACAATCTACTGCAAAAGGTCACTGTCATCAAGGAACAACAAGAGATGAAAAATGCTGAAGGTGGTAGCATGCTGTTACCCAACCTCCCAAAGAGCATTGCAGTTCTTGCAGCAGGTTCTGAGTTCGATAGGTCGACGACTCGTTCGGGTTCCAACGACGATGACGATGACCCAGTATTCCAAAGTCTGACGGCAGCCCAAACCGAAGCAGCGTTGTCGTCGGTACAAGATTTGGTGGAAATGCACATTAACAAGCAAAAGGACGACCATACTACAAGGTTTTTGTTTGCTGCCCACCGTGACGATGTGGCCACCATCCGACTCATGTGTGACCAGGGGTTTAATCCAGATAGTTCTGATTATGATTGTCGCACTGCATTGATGGTTGCAAGTATGAAGGGCAATACGGATACAGTCGAGAAGCTATTGGAGTATGGTGCCAATCCGCATCTCAAGGATCACCATGGAATCTGTGCGCTATTAGAAGCCCTTGAGAACGGCCATGATTTGGTTGTCGATATTCTGTTGAATGAGCGAACACATCCAGATATGCACTGGCTGGACGAGGCTCGGGCATCGGCTTTGATGAATCAAGCTGTCTTTGAAGGTAATATTCGCATGTTGGCAAGGCTCATTAAAGCAGGTGTCGATGTTGATGCGGGAGATTACGACATGCGACGGCCCGTGCACATTGCCGCTTCAGAAGGAAACATGAACGCCTTCCGAGTTTTGGTTCAAGCTGGAGCAGATCTGACCGTTAGAGATCGATGGAATAATACCGTTTTGGATGATGCCAAGCGGTCTAAGCATGGCAAATTGGTAGAGTTCATAAGAAACCAAGACCTCTTCAAAGCTGCTGCGGGTTCAGATTTGCCGAATTTGGATGAGGATATAGACGACGATGAGAAACCAATGGAATCATAATGAGACTGGAAGAGGGGCTGCTTCCTCGCTACATTTTGCAATCGTAATCGTACGAAAACGTAGTGGATAGTTACTGTATAGTACTACAAGAAATATACGATACAAAGTAGGGCACCAAGAGGCAGTGCATTTCTTCTTCTTCAGAAGTCTTTATATTGCTGCTTGCAAGAAATGCGATGAAAATTAGGATACCAAGAGTGACAAGTGCATTTCTTCTTCAGAATTCTACTCGAATACGATACAAGTTGCATGCGAAGAGTGAGTATCGATCCATTTCTTCTTCAGAAGTCTTCTTCAGAAGTCCGATATTGGCTGCTGGCGTAAAGGCTCTGTCGGGCTATCATAGAAACACAAATTGTGTTTCTTGCCAACGGCCTACTTAAAAAGATTGTGCCTACATATCCCACTTGATTCGAGCGGGTAATAAAGACTATCGAATCATACCATGGACGATGTTGACGCTTCTTCGCTTCCGATGGAACATATGATTGGTCGGTCACTCTGCTTAAAGGGGACAGTTGCGGCTTGTCGTGGTTTAGTGAGGCTCTTGGGCTTCTCCAAAAGGTACAGATTTGTGTGTTTTTGAGGAGCAAATAGACAAGAGCCTCTGCTCGTTCCATCGTTGTATAAAGAGTCAGTCCAAGGTGTACTTAAAGAGAATCGAGGCGGAGAACATATGGATACAATAAATACGTTGGAATGCTGGGAATTTTTCTATTTTTCTATTTATTGCATGTGCAGGGAAGGTTCGATTCCTCCTGTTCTGATGTGGCCACGTCCCCGATAAGCAACCACGTCATATACACTCTTTTAGTTCCTTCAAAGACTACTTGATGCATGTGCTTTTTGAATTTCCTTTTTCTTGCCCCCTGACACTCTCATAATCGCAAACAGCGCAACGAAAATCACATCATTCAAGAAGATGAACAGCTCTCCATCAAACATGTGTCCAATGCCTCAAAAAGCAGTCGTCACCGAAGTGCAAGCTATTGCGGAAGAGATTCCTCGAACTTTTGGAGTCGATGATCCAAAGCAAATCAAGAACGCAAATTTGACTTTTGTCAAAGCAGAGCCACTTTCTGACAGTGACGGGGACAAATCGTCCTCAGACAATGAGGAAATGGACTCCAGAATACAATGAAACATTGAAAGGTTACACCAATGTCCAAGGTTTGCTGTGCCATGAATGCAGGCAACGATTTACAAGCTCTTGTCTCTTGTCTCTCTCTCTCGGGTCTAAATCATGATTCCCCTATTCGAAAATCGATGGAACCAAAAAAGTCGATAGGACTCGTGATCCGACTCTCCACAAACAAATCAGTAACGTATCCTCCTTTGCTGTACCTAATCGGTTTCATTCTTGACCTCCGTGGGTACAGTACAGAATAAGAGGAATATCAATAAAAAAAGAATAAAATAGTTTTAGCAAGTTTGAAGCAGCCATTTCCACTTTCAATCAATAGTAGCAACGACTGAGCACAGTGGCCGATGACAGTAAACTTAATGGTAATAATGTCCTTTACAGGAACTATATCTATTCTAAGCTAGCTTTCTTTCCTCTGCCTCATGGCCTAAGCCATGGGTTGCAAGAGGTCTAATCTTCGCTGATGGATGACAATAGTTTTAGGGAATCTGGCGAAGCACGGTTGACGGGTGGGTCGCTAGTCACGACCTTTCATTCATCCACGGTGGTATTGATGTGCCATACTCTATGCTTTGATCTGGTCATTCGCTTGTGTCGTAGCGACACTATCATTTAGCAACGGCACGTGCGGCATGTCTACAATCTACATACTGGACGAGAGATAGAGGTCATTCGTGTCATGCTCAAGCAGCATTGGTTTCGTTCTTGTTTGTTCATCGCATCCATCACCTTCTCTGCCGATGTCATCTTGGTTGTTGCAGCCTTCATGCCCTCATACAATAAAAGGTTTGGGAACTAGCAACAGCAGAGGTTAGGGAACTAGGAGCAGAGGTTCTTGGAAGAGATGAAGTTATTCAAGAATAAGAAATCTCGGAAAGCCCAACCAGCGACTGTTACAGAACTCTTGTACTTGACAGAGATACCTCTGACCTTTGGTATCGATGATGCAGAAGAAACTAAGAATGCGAATTTAAATTTCATCAAAGCTGAGGTGGTGGCGACCGATGGAGAAGAAACCATACGGCAGCATACCTTTTCTGCCTTTATCATTGATGATGACATTCGAGAAGTGGATCGTGCTAGCCCGAGAATGCAGGGCAATCGCAACAACCAACGTTCAGCAAGCACATCCGAGATTCCACAGCTGGTTTCAGATCCTGGAGGCCCTGAATCGTCGCTGCAAGACATAGAGCTTCCGCCGGAACTCAGTCTTGTCGATCCTATAATTCAGGAAGCTGTTCTGGCGCAGCGACAATGGGAACTCCACCGGCTCCGGCAACGCCTACATCGAAACGGTCGCTTTGCCGAGGAAGAATCCTATTCTTGCTACAGTAGTCATCGAAACGAAGACGACGGTGAATTCTCTGGTGATGAATCACGTTCTGATCGAAGCATCGAACCTGTAGGAGATTTGAGCCAGGACGGAGACGAGTCTCATAGTGAATCTGGGGTTGTACGTGGAGACGCTGATGCCGACACTGGGGATATGTACAGTCACGACTATAGAGAATTCCAGCACGTTCATGATGATCATAGTGAAGATGGCTATAGCAACGATGGTGAAGGTAGCGTTGCAGCTGCCGTATCGTCTGACTATTTCGCTGTCGATGATGATACTGACAGTCTAGAAGATTTCCAACGAGACGATGATGAATCAAGCTGCTATACGTCTGAACGCGACTATGATAGCAACGATGAAGGAGAGCGAAACATGGGAGAACCGCATGAGTTTTGTGAAACCCTCATCCAGCACGATGAAGACGAGGAAATCAGTCTTGTGTCATCCTATGCACAAGGCTTGCAGGTTCAATTGGACTTCGAGTTCGCCGATGATTCCTCAATTTTCTCTTACGACGATTCCTATGGTGATAGCTATCGCTACAATACCGATGATGACTCGAGCGAAATTCGTGACTTGCGGGTGCCTTCAAAAGAAGAAGCTCGGGAACTTCGAGTCTTGGAAAGAATGGTTCGAGAAGGTGCAGAAATTCCTCCTTTGGCAGGGTAGCTCTAAGCGCTGCAACAGCACAATGAACGAGGGGATTTTTCTCGAGACGAAATAGCACATCGAGAATACACGAACAGATGAGAGTGTTATTATCCGTTAAACCCTCACCTATGTTGCAGCAGATCTGGCCACAATGCCAGATGCAAGAATTTGATATTCCCTGCACACCGTAGCAGGTAGAAACTACATGGCCACTAGAAGGCTCATGAGAAGTGGTTTTGCCAAAAAGGGGGTTTGTGCAGGAGCCCCGGCAGCTTCTAGCTTGGCTTCCCGAGCTGTTGCTGCCGCAACCGCCACAAGTAGACCTTCATGTCTTGCCATGTATGGCCTGTTAGCATGTTCGGTTGCTAGACGTTCTATGGCTCGTACTGCTGATTCCCGAATCCCTTCTGTGCCTGATTCACTCAGATTTGCACCTTTCACTAGTGCATCTAGAATTCTTTCATTGCACATTGCTCTCCGATTGTTGTCCTCGTTAGTAAGGTGCATTATTGCACGCATTGCATTCTCCTTGTCCTTCATCATTGATTTCGGATCGACACAGATATCCGCAAGGGTGTCTACTATACCGAAATGAGCGACCATCCTGGCACGGTTCTCTGGATATCGGGCCTTTACCCGCAAAACAGCCGACACACTGTTCACTGCTGAGCTGAGGGATGCCACTACCAGTGCATCTAACAATGTTTCGTAGCAGGACATGTGGACAGTGATATTTGTCGCAAGCTTTGTGAGTGCCATGGCCGCCCTTTTTTGAACTTCTTTGTTTTCATCTCGAGTTGATACGATCGCAAGAGTATCAAGCAAACCATTGTAGCATCCCATCGTTTTTGACGTTGTCTCGCAAGCAAGATTAGTCAGTGCACCAGCCGCGCGTCTGCGAGCCTTGTCGTTTCTATCACCACTCAATGCCTTCTTGAGAGCTTCCAAAACGATCCCCTCCTTGAACACAACTAGCTTGGGCCTATTCTCCTTTGAGAAAGCGAGATTTTGAAGAGCAGTGATAGCTGCTTCCCTCGTTCCAGCTTCTTTTTCTACTAAAACCATCTTGACCAACGTTCCCAATAGTTTTTCATTCTGTACCATCGAAATTTGGTTGCAAGGAGCGGATGCAAGGTCCATCAAAGCCATCCCAGCGTACTCTCGAGCAGAATCAGACAGATCAAGATGTGCAATTCTCAATAAACTATCAAGCATACCTTCATAATGAAGTATAAGTGCTTTGTTGTCTTCGCAATTCACCAAGTTTGCTACGACTCGTACCCGTGCCACTCGACATTCCGGATTCAGAATGGAGGTCGCTACTCTTCGCATGGCATCCATCATGCCTTGATGTCTTGCTAGGCTATACCTGAGCTCGTTCACCCGAGAGATGTAAAGTATCGTCTTTGTAATGTTCAAAATACTGACATCTGCATGCTTCATGTTTCCACTTTCTGCCCGCTCCAAAAGTCGCAAAAGAATCGGAACTATGATCGTGCCGCACTTGTCGAACGCAACATGAACATATGCCGGCTGGGCTCGGAATACCATTTCGATCGCTGCACAGACCATACGGATCTCGTCGTCGTCGTTTGCCATGGTCAGTACCTTTGCCAGGACCTGGGCTGCTCCGTTCTGCAATTCTATGTTGTGCCTTCTTTCATCAGCGTGGTCAAATTCTGCGCATACGTTTGTTATTGAAACGATGCGGCGTTCGAGTCCATGTGATTCCGAGGCTTTGTGCAACTCTAGAGCGCAATATTGTCAGGTTGAAATTCAATCTTGATTTGTATCGCGAGGCATCGACGGAGCAAGAGTTCTTACCTTCAATTAGCTTCCTAGTAGCTCTTGTGGTTCTTTGCGACTTTTCTGTTGGTGACTTTCGGCTGTTCGCTGGGGACTGCTCTCGTGTCATCTTTTTTGCTACATGTTTCGAACTCATTGGCTCTCGAAACTCGCGATTGTAGTGTGAAAAGACGCTCGGTGCCGATATCACAGAACCATTCTCGGTCGCCGAGCTTGATCTTTGAATGTTCGCAATCCCCGTCACGCTGCTAAGTTGTTGAGTCTGCTGGTGTTGTGGCACGTTAGATGATGGTCGATACCGTTGTACGCTTGATGACCTCTTTCTGGATGGATAGATTTCGCGGTCCATGCTTGTTGCTCTGAGAATCAGCGGAGATGGATGAGCTGACATCAATGTTTGATGGGACTTTGTGGCACTGGAAGTTCTGTCAGACGATATCGATGCTGATCTAGGGGCTCTTGTCGCGCTGCGGCTTCGAGGATACTGTCGTAGTTGCTGTGGCTGTGTCATGGTGAGTTTGGTGCTTTCTGCTTCTTTCTGGCTCGTCGAAGGCGGGCATATTGGAGTCAATACAAAGGCCTCTCCTCGAAGCCGCGAAGATTCTTTCCCCGAAAGTCAACGGTCACCACATTGCGACTTATTTTGAAACGTTCTACTGGCTCGACACACGCGTACTAATACATTTTATACTGACAAGTTCGGTTATGTGTTTGTTGATGCCGCGCCGGGTGGGCTGAGAGTGGCAGTCTACTTAAAAGGTGCAAAAATGTAGCTGGTTTGGAGATGATTGGGTGAAAACTCTGTCGCTTTCATGAATACCCGATTCGAACGAAATAAATGGCGACGCAATCGTGCGTCTTTACATAAACACTGCACCAGGTCTATGCATTTTGAACTGCCACAAATGAGGAGAATTCGCGATCGGAGGTTGTAGAATGGAAGATATCTCTACAGTTTTTGAAGCCGCCGTTGTTTTGTGTGCTCCCAGATAGCAATAGCACCAGACACGTGCACATTGAGAGACCGGATGATTCCAAGTTGCGGGATTTCAACACATTGATCCACTGCCTGTAGGTACTCAACAGGGATGCCTTCTTTCTCTTTACCCAACAGCAAAACTGTGGGTCTGTCTGGGAAAACCATCTCGCTAAGAGAGACACTCGAAGATGTCTGTTCCAAACCAAAGACGAAATACCCTTTCGCTTTCTGAGCCAAGAGCCAAGAAAGCAAATTCTGAAATTGTCAGATACAAGAAACGTGTGAGAAATAATTCATGATAAGATAGTGGCTCAGTATATGTGCCTCGAATATTCAAAAAACCATCATGAGTTGGGTCATTGTTCATCAGAATGTGCTCAGAACAGATCTTGGTTGAAATGACAGTATAATCACTTGGTTTCGAAATTCGTTTGCTTGGTAAAGCTAGACCACTGTCTATATAACCTACCTCCTGACGGACCTCTTCCATCTCAATCCAGTCGCCAGCACCAACACTCAAGCTCTTGAAGTTGTCCATTTTTGCAAGGGCCATGTCTGGAATGACCAGCCGATCGGCTGCAAAGATTTCAGCAGTCCTTGCCAACCCACCGAGATTCGGAACCTTGTCTACAAGCGAGGCGCAAACAATGAGCTGTTGTTTTTTCTTGCCCGCAGCATTTCGCGTCCTCTTCTGGCGAAGGTCTTCCATAGCAAGATTGAGAGAATCAAGAGGAATAATCTTTCGCTGAAAGTTCACCTGGTTTTCAGCATTCTCAACGACGTGCTGTTCCGATGTTACCATGTGTTCAATTTCTTTCCAAACAGGGACGTCTTCACCATGGGTTTCTGAGTATACGTTCTTCAGAATGTCTTTCATGGCATCTACCATATGCAAGGGATCCGCTTCATCTCCCTCGTCAACTGGGATACCCAGAACTCCCTCAGGGGTGTACATGTCTTCAACGGAATACCTTTCAAAGAAATTTCCTTGCTTCTTTCGCAATCGTTTCATTTCTCGATTTTCGTTGAGAAATCTGTAGATTTCTCGAGGGAACCAATCCACTTCGTCCGGAGATATTTCGCCGGTTTCTGTGACGTCGATACACAAAGGCGTCAGCCTATGAACCAGCAACTGTGCGATTGCCCGGCTGAATCCTTGAGTACTGCTCAACCAAGGAACTACAGCTGCTAACAGCTGTTTCAATTTTACGTCGCTACCAGAGTGGAGATCAAAATAATCATTTTCATAGTGCCCTACAATCCAATTTCCGCCTACAATCATCTATTCATTCCCAGGAACATCGGCATATAGCCAAGAAAATGTTAGAAAAAAGATTGCCTGGTTTCAGACGGGGTTCCGCGAGGAATACAAAACACTCACCAGTGAAGAAACGTGTTGCAGCGAGAGTTCGCGACGTGAGATTTCCTTTAAGAACGTCGATCCAAAAACTGTCGGATGTACTCTGGCGCACTGAATCGTAAAAATTTCGATAAAATATCGAACCTGACCATGAATGTGCTCGTGCATCATTCCCAACACTTTCTCACAAACTTCAGAGGCGATTTCAATTGTGACAAATCGAGAAAGGTTGCACAAAGCTTGCCAGCCCCTCATTTTTAAACAGTAAGCAGGCGTCCCTTTCATAATCAAGCTTTTCGCGGATGACTTTGTCGGCGCAGTCTCGATTAGAAGTTTCAGAACAACATAATGCAAGAGCTCTCTTAGGACCTTAGTGTCCAGACCATTGTTGACATCAGGGAGTTTCGATAGAAACACAAGGATGAACGCACGAGTGATGCTCAATTCGTTTGTATTCGGTGGGATTTGAAGCACCCCATCCACATTGACCTTGCTTTGGTTCTTTGCTGATTCCTCAATTCTTGCCTCTTTGTGAAGCAGCAATTTTACGATGTCATCACGATATGGAATCGCGTTGATGCCAGCAGACGATTGTGAGTCCCCTGCGAGCCATGCCATGGTTATTCTGCACAACGTGGCCTTCAGAATATGGGAGCGCTGGTGACCAGCCATAGTAACAAGCTTCCTGAAGGCGTCACGGATTGGTGTAGCACAAGAGCTGTGCCGCTCTAGCCGGTTGGATTCTTCAGCAAGTAATTTGGGTTGAAAAATAAGAGCGCAGATGTCGTTTAGCATATCCATTGTTTCCTGGCTCGTATGCGACTTCTTCATCAGAGCAAAAAGCGCATTGATGATATTCTTGAGCTGTTCGATATAGAATTCCTCCGAGTCTCCGTCTCTCAGAGGATTGGTTGTCACCCACTGCTTTGCCGTGAAGAGGATGCAATTGAAAAGAGGAAGGCATGCGTAAGTTGGGGTCGATTCTATCGCCTTGAAACCAGCGGCCAACAAATCTTGAAACAATGCTTTCTCTTCTTCGTATCCCGTTGTAGATGTTTCCTCAAATGTGGATATAAGAATTGGAAGTACGCATGATATTGCCCCCCATTTTGCATATTGCATCACAGCCCTGGCAATGTATGTCCACTCTCCAGATGCATTCGCTGATAATTGAAGCTTTAGAAGCGTTCGGCAAAAAAGGATATGCCTACTTGAACCAGGATCAACGCCAGATGAAACCGAGGCATAAACCAAGGCTACCAACATTGTTCGTTGTATGTCACCTTCGATCCCCTTCTCTAACCCCTCGACTGCAGACTTGAATAACTCCTCAACTGCATTAGAGACAACGATGCTAGATGGATAGGATTGTTGGAGAGTTCTCATCTGACTGATCAGCTCAACATATGTCGCCAACACCTGCTTGGGTTTGATTGGATGCTCAGGTTCGCAGAGTACCTCCGGAGAGAGAAGAGTTCGCATATGATAAATAATAAAGTCTACACCGCTGGATAACATTTTCTCAATGTTCGGTGGAGGAGGCATAAGTTGTTGCGTATTGCGATCAGCAACCAAATCTCCATTTCCCAAACCCGAAATCTCTCGGAGCCTGCATCCGTTGTTGAGAAGAAGGATCGCTCGCGTCACTTGACTTGCCATAGCATGGTTGCCAATAAGAGTAGCCCCGGCGGCGCAAGCCAAACCCTTGTTGATGGCAGGCCATAGAAGTTGCCCGGCAGTAGTTGACTTGTTTGATTTTGCAGCCAACTTGCAGAGAACGGAAATTGCCCATGCCATTTCACGATCAATATCAGTAGCTCCAACTAACGGGTCCCAATCGCCACTTCTATCTGTCATCTCTCCACCAACAAAGGCTGCTGCCATTGCAGCGCCGATAGTAGCCGCGTCGTTATCCAGACTTGAAACCCACTGCTCCAATGCAACCAACAACTGTTCGTCTTCCATTTTCCAGTCCTCTGCATCAAGTGAAAAGTAGTCGGCTGAAAACAAGGAAAGTAGCTGCAAGATAGTCATTGGAGCCCATTTCTTGGTCTTGTCAGTGTGGGTTCTGGTGTGGCTTAACATTGTTGCCACAGTGAACAACAACTCTTTTTGATACGCAAATACGCAAGCACCGTCTGCGAACTGCAACTGAATAATTTCGACCAAAGATTGAAGAGCTGCGTTGTCTGCCGGAATCAGAATATCACTTGAAGCTAGTTTCTCTGACAAGGTCTTGTAGATGATCACCACATTCTTGATATGGAGTTTTTGAACGATGGCCCAACTCCAAATGCCAGCCCAGAAGATCTCGGCGTCGGCTGACGTTAGCTGTTCCACATACGCATGGAGCCAAGCTGTCATCAATGGGATCATATCTTCCTTCTCGACTTTTCGAGAAGTTGTCTCGAGATGCATGTTATATCCCACCGAATTTCTCAAGCTGTTCCATGAAGGCAGAAGAATGTTGAGCACAAAATCGGGCGGCATCTTGAGCAGTGAACTTCGTAGTGATGATGCTCTCGTTTGGACATGATGAGTCTTTTTCTTTCCTGTTCTTTTCTGATTTGCTGCAGCTATTTCTGTTTCGCTAGGAACTTTCAGCAATCGATAGAGCCCCAGTTTCCGGATGGTTGTTTGATCGGTAGACAAGACTCGACTAAATAGCAGGCTCATCCAGTCCCAAGTGAGAATACCATAAGGCTTAGAAGGGATTTCTTCCACAGATTCAACCAAGTCGTCAACAGTATCCCAAATTTGATCAACCAAATGTTGTTCTGTTTCCATTTCCAACGTTTCCGCACAGATGCAGTAGTTTTTCCAAACATCAGACCCTTGGGCTACGATGTTTAGAAGGTATAGCGCTCGTTTTCGAAGGATTGCTGACAAAGCAGCTCCATTTTCTAGGAGAGACTTTCCTTGCCCGAGACAGGTATAAATAAGATGCCAAAGCTGCGGTTGCTCCGAAGGCTTCCCCCATCCTCCTGCGCTGCCACCTGGCAGATCGAATGAAACCAGATGTGCCAGCAGAGGACACAAAACAGTTGTAACAACCAATAAAATTGACCTAGGATCATCGCTGGATGAATAATCCATTGCGAATAGTTGATTCCATAGTTCGACTGTGTGGTCGTGATGAAGATCAGTCTGTAGGAGAGGAGTGCCATTGTCTGTTTCTTGAGTCAAGACAGGGAGCAGATCCTTCGAAAGGGAAGATATTAGTTCATGGCTCTGAAAGGACGTCGAAGCAGCTTGATCTATTGTCTGTCTCAGCTTTTGATGGAATGCTTGGATCAATTCTTTGGAAGTGCTTGCGCCATTCAGTAGCTTTACCAAGATCCGTCCGGTCATGTTATTGGGTTGTCTCAGTGCACTTAGGATTTGGGGCAATTCGTCTGTGTTGTCAATTTCTTGATCAAGCAGATCCAGTAAAGTAATAACAAGTTCTTCCGATAGTTCCGAATTTGCTACCAAGAAGGGGATAAGAACACATCGGACCGAGTCTTCGAAAGTCAAAGACGACATCAGCACTTGAACCATCAGTAACCGATCGAAATCACTTGATCCAGTCTGAAGTATCGTTTGACAAATCAATTGGTCCTCTTCATCAAAAACTAATTGGATAATTGGCTCCAACGACGTTGGACTTGAAATAGAGCTGCATTCTATCTTTGGCGAAGTGTCGACAGAAGACTGCTTGCAGAGCGTCTGATGGACTGCTGCAAGTTGTTTCAACGAGAGAATTCCGGAATGAAGGTTTTGCCGACATAAAGTTTGAAGTGAAGCCAGCGAAGGCGCCATCTTCAGGATGGAGACGACGTTGTATCGTTTTCTTGAATGGGCCGAGAGATCATTGTCTCATCATGCACCCGTCGCCAATTCCTGTTTTTCAAATCCTTGGTCCGAAAGCTCTCCCTGGCCGTCGTCCGCGACGGACGACAGACATGTAACGACGACCACCACGCGACCATCGAAAGCTTGGATACGGTAGGTCCCCATCTCCCATTACATCATGGTGCACTACAGTCTCAGACCGCCATGACATAAACATATAGCTACAATTCGATTAAAATGGTCTATAAAACAAATCCTTTTCAACATCGCGCCAAAGACTGCACCAGATTGCCTCTCGAAGCTTCAGTAGGAAAGCGATGAGTACATTTGACAATAGTATATCGCGACATGATGATGCCCTTGTCTACCTTTCCCAACTGCCTCGTTCCATCTGTTTTGGCTCTCCATTCTTTGCTTCCCTCTTCATTTCAATCATTGTTTGCTTGAGAATCTCATACAATAACTTCATTTGACGCGGATCTTTCTCTTCGTCATGTCTCCCCATCACAATCTCAATCGTTTTTTCCTTTCCCATCTTTTCGCCCATATTCTTCAATAGTCGTTGGTTTCGCCTCCACACTTTGCCTGGATCACCATCAAGCTTGTCGACGGCATCGGATACATCGTCGGCTCGAATAACATGAAACATTGGATAAGGGGCACGATTTGTATAGGCACCAATGGGATCTTTCTCTCCGAAAGAATCGTCCTCGTCGAGCTGGAACAGTGGGTGGAATGGAGCTATTTGAACGTACTCGGACAGTTTCATCTCGTCCCGGTCCATAACAACTTGTTCCAAAAACTGAACCATACCTAGATACCGCTCAAAATCATCTGGATTGTACTCTGGTGCAACAACAATGGTGGTGACACCGGGCTTTTCATTGGCAGTAAAATGCAACGCAGCAGCAACTGCCTTTCCTACTTCCGTGTCATCGTGGCCTCGAACCACTTTGATGTACAGGTCCTTGTTCTTCATGGGGCGTTCTGCAAAGGGACACAAATTAAGTCCAATAACAGACTTTTGGATCCAATCCCAAGTCCTCGCCTCGATTTCGGCGTCATCGACATTGGATGTCGAGTCCGTTCCTGCTGTGCTCTTTCGAACCAACGCATTTCTGGCTTTTCGTCCCCACAACGACAACCGATTGCGAAATCGATTCGTGCTGCTGTTGTTGTTGTTGTTGCGTCGATATTCGACATGATGGACGTTTCCAGCTTTGATTTGTAGCAGACATGAATGGGTTCGATATTGCTGCCTTGTTTCGATCCTACCAACGGATGACGAGGAGAGGGGTACTACTGTGGATGGAACAAACGATTCCGCTTGTTGCAACAACGAAATCATCAAAAGCAAAGCTGGCAATTTCAGTCTCCACATGATGCCAAGCATCTTGTCGATACGAGCTTTATCCTTCGGCAGGAATCCGGGGTTAATGATAGGACATATCACTTGTCAGAGTGTTGATTGATATGCGAACCACCGAGCTTCGAAGAAATCGAGATGATGATTTTGTTGAGGTTGTCATTTCTTTTTGAAGACGTCAGACATATGAGGAGGGAGTGTGGGGTAAGCGGACAGACCGGAGAGCAACCGTGCCCTAATAGCAAACCCGAAGGAAAGCAAGAGCTTTCCTTTCAATGCAGCATTGTCAACATTAAAGAGCACTTCTACATAAATCTATACATTTTTTATTTCCAAATTGCACAAGAGCAGCTGAACATTTCAACATGCTGTGAAAAGAGTGCAAGAAATCGCGAAGCACAACAAGAGTTTTGCCTTCTATGCAACATTGTCAACATTAAAAAATATACAAAAGTCTATACATTATTAGTTTTCAATTTGCAAAACAGTAGCATTGAACATTTCAACAAGCTGTTGTGAGAAGAATGCAAGATATCACACAGCTTGACATACAAGTCACGGCCTTTTGTTTGTTTTGGAGTGTGTTATACTACTACCGATCCAAGAGTGCAGGTCCCTGCAACAGATCAAAGATAATGTCCTGTGGTCCAATTCTAGAACACAATTGCTCATAACTTAAGCAACGATCAGTCCTCTCGAGAATGAGAGGCCAAACTGACAATCCAACCGAATTTGTGAGTTTCAAGCAACGTCCACCATTGTTCAGGGCCAGGTAGTATTCCAGCAGAAGAGTAGAATCATCCAACTTCAAATTCATGATAGACGTGTTCCTTGCCATTCCTTCTTCCAATGCCTTGATTCCAGCATGTGTGTATGAGTTGTTGGAAATGTCCACAGTCTTAAGGGAGGGAGAAAGAACGGGGATAGCTTTCGACAAAAGATTCATCCCATCGTCTGTGATAGAGTTATCACAAAGAAGAAGTTCCTTTAAACACCTATTCTGTTCAATTCCTTCGATCAGCCATTTCATCTGAACGTCCGTCAAAAAATTGGAATGGCTGTCGAAAATGGACAATTCGCAATTTGGATTCTTAAGAGCATTCGCCAAGTGGACAAAGTAATCACGACCATCCCAGACGTCTTGACAAGATATATCAAGGTGTTTGATAGGTGCTGACGAAACCAACAAGGCTGCAAGAGATTTGGTACCTTCCAGTTGACAGTAGTTGACACTCAGGTCCAAACTCTCCAAGCTTGGGTGATCTATAAGCTGCCCAATAATGACAGCGATTTCATCGTCTTCGAGATGACACTGACAGAGAGAGAGATGTTCCAATGTCCTGCAGTTTCGCAATCCAAAACTTACTTCTTTCATGGCTTCAGCGTTATCGAACGAGCATTTTGTCAAGCGGAGACTCTTCAGGGAACACTGCGACAATCCCTCCTTGAGGGGGTAAGCTTGATCCAAAGATAAAGAGCCGTCGATCAGCGATAAAGCTTCGACCCTCGCAAATTCTTCTGTTTTTCTGAGCAGAGTTGTTCCCAGCAAGGATATTATTCCATCCGTAGGCTGGATGATGACGAGGCGATTGACTTCCCTGACATAGCGCAGAGCATTGAGGATGCGTTGGACGGCCCTGGATGTGGTTGTGAGCTCAATCAGCTTCCAGGTGGTCCTCGATGCTAGCAAATCTTGGATCGCACCGCTCACCAAAGCATTAATCTTCCTGCGCCTTATAATCAACCGTTGAATCCGGGATTCGTTCATTGCAGCCTGGAGATTGGCAGTGACCGAAGTGGTGGAACCATTCCCAACATAGATGGATTCGCTCTTACTTGGCGTCTCCGGTCTTTTCTTGGGTCGGCTCTCTGATAGCAAAGCCTCTAGGCGCATGCTTACGGATGACATCGTGAAAACTGACCTGGATCACTAGCATGGAACAGTCTCTCTCTGTATCCAAACAGAGTCTCTTACGTTGTTGTCGACACAGGACAGAACACACTAATAACCCATCAAAAGAGAAACAAGAGAAACAGAGGAATCAGGAATTTGACAGAACGATTTCGAAGGGGTTTCTGTCTGCCAGTATGTTATTGTACGTGACACACAGCTAGTTTCTTTGTTCACATTGGCCCCTTTAAAACAGGTCGCGTTTTTTTAAATGGGGAACAAGCTGGCGATGATAGTGTGTGAAAATGCAAAGTGCAAGACAAAATGCTTATCAGCTTCCTACAACTCTTCCTTGCCACCATTTTCTCAACTGATCGATTGTTGCTTCTGCCTTTTCTTCTCTGCCTTTTGTCCACTGTGCTCTTGTGTCAGCGTCATTATTGGGAGTTGGTGTTGGACATATGGCAACTCCAGATCGCAACATTAGAAACATTACTGACAGCCAAATCTTGGGCCCATCATTGACAATGGAAAATGTGGTTGGTGCGTCAATATGGCTGATATGATCGCCGCTTGATCCACACTATCCAAAATATGATGACCTTGTTGTATCCCGAGTAATTTTGGATGCTGGTGTGGACGAGACAGTGTGCGTACCTGAGCCGACCTTTGATCTGCACCCAACAAGAGAGGCAGAAGTTATTTTCCAAGTGTCCAAACCAAAGTTTCGTACAGCCGTCATAGTGGCAGGCGAACGACGCTTGTATCTAGGAATAACTGTGTCAGAAGGCGGCAAAGAAAATTCATGGCCAGAATCATGATGCAGGATCAGATTGTGTCGAATGTTCGTTGGAGACAATTTTCTTTGAAGAGACAATTTTCTTAGCGGAGACAATTTTCTTTGCAAATCTTCAGAGCAGAAAACGATGGTGCAAGACAGCCAGAAGGAACATGATGTGTTCACGACCATTACTAAATTTTCTTGTATTGCTATGACATCAAATGACAATAAATAGAAAGCGAAACGACGAGCGGCATCGATTGTCTTCGGAGGCGTTGCAGGTTACTAGTATCCCACCATCCCAGACCGAAGATGACTATGGAAACTATGAAAATGCTGTCGCTTTTTCATTGTTTGCAAAGGATGCAGATTTTCGACAGCGCATCAACAGAAGAATACAGTGGTGAAATGCATGCCACATGCATTTATTCATTGCTAGACAGCAAGATGGCGAACAAAACAGCAGCACATTTTGAGCATGTTCGAAGAAGGTTGAGGTGAGCCAACAGTGGGTCGATCACAGCTGCTTACTATGTCATATCATCAAAAAGTTTACGAAGACAGCTCCATTATATCTGTTTAATCTTCTGAATTGACCGACGGAGAGCTACTGTATCGTGGTCATGTCTTCGTACTTTACCAAGTACTCATTTACTATCCCTTCTCCCTCACGAGCCCATTCATCACGATTGCTCTTGGCGTAGTTCAAATACTCATGTGACGATACCCCAAAAACGCCGCAGCTATCCAGCTTCTTTGCCAAAGGAATGACGTAGAAGTCAAAAAACCCGATCTCCCCCTTGTACCAATTCTTGCTTGGGTCGGAGTCGGCTCGACCAGCCTTGTATGCAGCGTAGCATTCCATGAAGAACTTTTCATTCCAAGACTTGTAGATATGCCAGTGCTGCATAGTGTGTGCTACATCAGATGCTTGAATCAAATGCTCTATGACGATTGTTGCCTTGCAATCATCACTCGAGAGGCCCGCCTCCTGGACTGGTGTTTCTGCAAAAGCAGTCTCCCATCGCGCCTTGCGGAGTGCCTGAAGCTCCTTGTCGACAATGTCAGTGGCCATAACGGTGTTGACTACCAGCTGACGGAATCGTCTGAGATCATCTTCTGTTTGGTAGATGCATGCTCTGAGTGCTTCATACTCCTTACCCATCAACATGGCCCAAGCGAGCTCGACGCTGTTCTGTTCGGCTACCGATTTCTTGAAAATCTTTGCACTTCGGGTGTTTTCCTTCACCAACTGAGCGTTTGGGACGCCGGGATGGTCCAAATCGTGAATGATGGCAGAGAAAACAACAGAGAATTGCGTCAACGGATCAGACGTGATTCCATAGGAGTGCCCGGCCATGTTGGCTAGATCAATCTCGTCACTCGGCGTGCTCAGACCATTTCCATCATCCACATTGACAATCCGAGTGAGCAACTTCTTGACCGATGCTGTGACATGACTAGCATGCTCAAAGTTGTGGAACGGATTGTCTCGATACATGGACGCTACATTGGAAAGATAGTTCCTCAGCTGAGTTTTGGCTTTGTCTCCAATGTCAATTGAGCTTGCTTTCTGGCGCTTGCTCAGCTCAGCGGCATCGAACCTCTTCAATGGGATGATAGAGACGAACTCTTCCAGCACAGTTTCACCTGTCCCTATGGTGGCTTCTTTCTGTGGAAGCAACGGGTCGATTGGGACTACATCTCCTCCCCTAGAGGCAATGATCTGTTGCAACAGCGGACTCAATACCTCGACATTCCATTCAACAAGGCGTTCGGTCTTGGTCATGGTTCCAGTATCGTCCAAATCAAAGTTTCCCTCGATGTGCATTGCGCCTGAAACGTCACTGTTATCCGTGAGCTCCGCCGTTTCAGCAAGCGTGGGCATGTCACTCTTTGGGTGGTAGGGTTTCAAACCCTTGGCAGCCTTGGTGTTCAACCAATATGTCTGCATTTCCCCTTTCCCCTTGACCAATATCTTGTTCTTTCTTGGAGCTATCCAGGTTGAAAGGCCGGATGCAAAGAGCAAGTCGGCTGTAGCTTGAGATACTTGGATTCGGCTTCGTGCAGAAGTGCTTTCCATCCGAGCAGCTGTGTTCATGGTATCTCCGAACAGCTGGAAGCGGCTTCGTTCCCCACGAAGGACGCCTGCAGTCACTTGACCGCTGTATTGTTACCGAGCATTGGAATGACGGGGGAAAGTTGGAGGTGAGCCGAATTAGGTGCAAAGTCCATGAACATTGATTGTATCCTTGTTCTTACCTGTGAATTCCTACCCTCAACTCCAATTCAGAAGTGTCAGGGCCCAAAGCCACTTCCAACTTCAGAGTGGTACTCTTCATGGCCTTCACACAGTCACGAGCAAATCTACAGACTGTAATGGCATGATCCTTATCCGGTTCTGGCAGGCCGGCCACGGCTACGTAGCAGTCGCCAACTGTTTCCACCTTGAAAACGTTGTGGCGATAAGCACGCTTATCGAATTCTCCATAAATTGTCTCGAGTAGAACGAATACTTGAGCAGGTTCTCGTGCTGACGACCAGGCTGTGAAACCGGCAATGTCTGCAAACACGACAGTTGTTTCGAGAAACAGGTCGGCCAATGGAGCCCCTCCGGCACCACCTCCACCGCCCAAAGGATCAAGTAGATCTTCTTCCTTCGATCCTTTCGGCTCATTTTCATACAATCGATCTCGGATCGCCGCAGGAAAAACATTCGATACAATCTGATCCTGCCTCATGATTCTGGCCATGAACTTTCTTTGGCGTCTCCCAACAAAGTAGTCATAGAGGAGGAACACGAAACTTGTGAAGGCGAAAATGGCTACAACAACGGCTGTGTACAGTTGTGGTTTGGAAGTTTGAAAACTGGCTTCCAACTCTTCGGTTGGATACAGGTCAAGTGTCAGCGTCGGTACACATACTCCTTCAGGTACTTCTGCCAAACCCAGATCAATATCCACAAGCACTTGAGATACGACAAGGTCATCATACTTCCGATTGTGTGCATCGAGCTGCCCCAAGAAGACGGCTCCTGACGAATCGATCAAATAGGAAAGCTCGCTTCCTATGTCATAGAATACTCCGAATCCGATATTGCAGCTGCTGCGCAATACAGCAATCGTGTCAGAAAGGCCATCAATATGAAGGTTTTGGAAGAACTCGAGCCAGGGCAATTTCAGCAAGATCACACCAACAAGTTTTCCGGCCTCAACGATAGGTTGCATGATTTGGCTGTCGACAATGATACCACCAAATTCATCAAACAATTGCGTGAAACTGATTGAATGACGGAGAGTCGATCGTGTTATTTGGAGTTGGGCCGCAATCTCTGGGAATAGTTCAGCGTCGAAGCCTGGTAGCATCGCTCCATTCTGCATCGCTTCCTTAATTGGAAACAACTGCCAGTTAACCAATAGCGGACCAGGTCTATCAATTTCCTCGATACCAGTGAAAGTGTAGTTTTCGTCAGACCCATACGTGTACACAAACGGGAGTGTCATGTTCATCAATTCTTCAACAGCATTATGTTTGTCCCCTTCGTTATCCAGTGATTCTTGATACCATACCGGTGCCGACTGTGATACAAAGGAACCCCATCCTTCCCTGTCTTCTTCGTTTACAATAGGACACAAGACAAAGATAGGGTTTTCCAGATCTACAATCTTTTTTACCTTCTCCGCCTTCACGGAAAAATGCCGGACGGTTACAAAGGGCCAACTGGCGTTTGAATCTTCGGCTTCTGAAGAAACGAATGCCGAGAAGGCATCCATAGCGCTGAAGACTTGGTCAATTTTGTGCCTGGCGACTGTTGACACCTCTGAACCAAGACCTGCAAACTGGTTTATGAACAAACGCGTGTCAGTATTGCAGTGATTCGATGATCGAAGATGTACGGAGACAAGTAAACCATGTAAACTCTGCTTGTTGAAAACTTACCTCAGCTTGAAAGTCGTTGCGTTCTTCATTTTCCATAATTATATATGTAGCTGTAGCCGCAACACTGACCGCCAAGAGAAGTACAAAGAAGAAAAGAAGCTTCGCACGGATCACCGCCTTTTCTTCTCGGTTGGCAACAGCTGGTGCCGTGTACTCTACTGGCTTGGGAGAATCCCCACCAGAGGAAGAATCATACTGGGACATCCCATTAGTGCTTCCGGTGATACTCCAATCACCTGGGTAACTTGAGGCTTTCGACATGTTCCCTCTTGCTTGTTTTCTGTTTTGATTGATTCTGTAAAAAGTGGGAAACAAACCTTTTCCTTGACTTTTCTTGCCTGGAGAAAACAAGGATTCAGTATTCCTTTGGGCTTGCATACAATGTCTCGTGAATGAATAAAGCCCTTCTGTGGGTGAATTTTGCTCCTCCAATACCTGTATTCATAAATCCTGTCAGATATAGGTCCTGAGGCTACACTACAGTACAGCTGACCGTAGTGCTCTAGGGAATAGTTAGAATCGCGATTGAACTGGCTGCCAGTGATCTTCCTTCTAAAAATCGTCTAAAATAAGAGGAACAGACTGCTTTCCTCAGACGAGTACCGAGAAATTTTCCGCCATAAATCACCGCTTCATTAAACATAAAAGCATCGATCCATTACCTACTTCTATTTAGTAAAAAGCGGAATTCTGAGTCTGTATGTAAATTTTTGTTCGCAAGGGAGGTTTCTTCAGACTATGACCTTTCGATAAAGTGATGATCCGAACAATTATCCCAACAGTTGATCGCCCCTTTTGTAGCCCCTAATAAATGGTGATCGTGATTTGCCGTCAGAGCGAGACATTTTTGAGCGCATGCACCTGACCAGACTTTCGGAATTCTTGAGAAACTGCACAGTCATTCTAACGCTCCATTCGTTTTGTTTGCGTCTATTTATACGCTTGAAAGATACCTTACGTAGCGACGTGGTCCAATCAATTGGATGAACGAGGCTCGTCCAGCAAGGACCAAAGCTCTTGAGGGAGTCCAAGTAGGATAGTAGTGTATGTGGTAAGCGTTGCTTGATGGGAGCAACAATTTTGAGCGCATGTGTCGAAACAGAGTTAGAAGTTTTCGCGAGTTAGCTAAGTACTACGGTTACAGCTATGGAGCTTGTTCCTTTCTTCCATTTTGTTTGTGCGTTTATTCATACGTTTCTTGTGAAACACCTGACTTTGTGACCACCGAAGTGAAAAACTCTTCAGCTCCTGTGATAGAAGTCCAATCAAATAGGACGGGTATAGGTAGCAAGCTGCAAGTCCGTGAACTTTTGTCGCTTGATTACTCTTTCCCATCCTCCATAATTGATCTTTGAGAACCAAGACCACTGGATGCTTTGTTTCTACCATTCTTCCATTCGAAACGAATTTGGGAAGGATGGCTTTATCGTTCTACCAATCGTGACTTCGAATGAATCATCCCATATATAAGCAACCATTCTTGCTATCCCCTTGGGACAACTGCAAGTTGATGGAGTAATACATGGTCTTGTACTTTTTGGTAAACCAACGAAAAGAGCTATACACATCCAGACTCTTGGTCTAGTACTTTTCTTCTTCTTGAACTGCGAAGAGAGCTTTATTCATTGATCAGACAGCAGGATTGGTCACAGAGAGGCAAGAACTTGAACCAGCGGTGAAATCAATGACAGATTTACCAACAGTCCCGTCTGCCCACCTTCCGAAAAATGGGTCTGGACACCGTGGGACTACGCAGTCAGACCTACCTATCTCCACCCTAGACCACACGATAAATGAGCCTATCCATAGATCATCTACATTTTTATTATATTATTCCCTTTATCATGACAACTAGAGGTATTAGCCCTGTTGATACAATTAACCAGAGAAAGACCAGGCTTGATCCATGTTCGAGTGGTTAGCTGCCTTGGTCCATTGACCTACTGCAAGTACAGAAACTATCACGAGCTACTCCCTCTCTCTTTTGTTCTAGTTTCGTCCAGCAGACACGGAAGAGAAGAACTTTGCAGACACGGAAGAGAAGAACTTTGCAGACACCGAAGAGCTCTTGAAAATAGGACGCAGTACTGTAGTAGCTAGGTATAGCGAGTGGTTACTAGTAGATCCGTGTCGAGAATTTTGAGCGGATTGGCCATTTTTAACGATCCAATATGAGTATGATCTGATTGGCTGCATTTTGGATCAAGCGAAATAAGCCGGACAGCCAGGCTCACGTTTGGGTCTTGTTCTCGATAAATTCCACGCGAGCATATTGACACTGAGCGGCAGAAATTGTCCATCGAAAACCCTTTTGAGCGCGATAAAAAATGAGAAATTCAAAGGATTTATTGTTTTTTGAAGTCGCACCTCACGAGAGCGATCGGATTGAAGAGATTGACAGGAGCAAAAGTTGTCTCAACAACGACTTCATCCCATAAACTGAATTTTGTTTGGTTGCTGCAATCATGTTGAAGTTATACTCTTTCTTTTGTGTCCTAGCAGCACTGTCACAGCTGTCGACCGCAGACCAAGCACCACCTGATCGGATGATTGAAATCGGAGCTGAACAAACTTGCATCAAAAGTGACGATTTTGAGGGGGAGCGCTGCTTCTATACCCTCATTCCCGACTGTGCGGGTGAAGATTCCCCACTAGTCTATGATATTCATGGCTATGGAGCATCCCCTGCTCTTTTAACGTTCGTCACTCAATGGAACAACAAGGCCGAGGAAAATTGCTTTGTGTTAGTCTACCCCATCGGAACCACGGATCCTGATACCGTCCAGGATCCTTGCTGGGGCATACCAGGTGGACTACAGCTCGAGAATGGCACAGCTTCTCCTCCCTGCTGCTGCGTCAAGGGCTCGGAGGCAGTCCCAAACGACGACGAAGGCCCGTTTCTACGTCAGATTGCGGCCGTGCTTTCTCGGGACATTCCCATTCAAACTTCCGGCAGTGTCACCATTGATACGAAACGAATCTACATGGCTGGTCATTCCAATGGATGTATCACTTCTCTTTACATGGCAGCCCAATTTTCGGATATGGTAGCGGCCGTTGGCTGTCATTCTGGTACCGGGGTATCACCGTTTCCAGACACCTACAATCCAAGACCCATTGCAATGATTCACGGGAAGGCTGACAGTGCGATCGGCTACGATAAGAGTTTGCGTTTGTTTAGCACTATGCCCGGCTACAACATTACTTTGCCTTTGTTTAGTGCTTTGGACACGTATGACATTATTTCCGAGACGAACGGATGTACCACGTTCAATGAAACAACTTCAAGCA
>JAAMXS010005426.1:0-10761 GCA_019693525.1 Cylindrotheca fusiformis | reverse complement strand
CCATCCAATGCTGTCTTTGCCGATGTATTCCTCGATTTTCAATTTCGTGAAGTGAAAGAAAGTGGCAAAATTCAAAAATTGCTTCAAGAAGCCGAGGGCCTTACACCGGAAGAGGCCGAGAAACCTAACGAGAACTATTGCGTTGTCGGACCGGCCTGTCCTCCGACGCTGAAGCGCCTCGTATTCAGTTTGCTTGCCCTTGGAGAGGATGAACTCCCACAAGATGTGATGATGAAGGCCGGCTTCTGTGTTGACGATGATGCTGTGGCATTTTCAAATCTTACCGAATTCTCCATCAACTTGTCCTCTGTGATGGAAGTTGTAGCGAAGGTGGTCTTTGAGGGAAACGAAATTTTAGACGTTCGTCAAACCCCCCTCAAATATCTTTCTCCTGTCACTCCGGGAAATCCCCAACCTTCCAGTGATAGTGATGATAATGATGGTGATGACTCGGTTCTTGTAAAAGGTTTCACAATAATTGAAAAATAGAGTGTCACGAATCCAAGAGATTGGGCGTCGCCACTGGCACAAAAGTGGACCAATCGACCGTGGAAGGAGCCATCACCAGTAGCAGTAGTAGTAGGGTGTTGGGGCTTTGAGGATGAGGAAAAGAAAAGAGTATTTGAGTATCCCAGCAGTTTACTCCACAGGATTTACTAGCTAGCTGAAGAATATATTAGGAATTTACAGAAGCAATGGAGCACCACAAACAAGTTAGGAAAGACATGATCCGTTCGGTTCCTTGAATTGCATGCACATGTAATGCTGGAAGAAGTGCTGTGGTTCGCCTGGAATTTGGGGCAAGGAGAGAAACTCTCTGTCAATTGTTGTATTGCTGGAAGCTGCTGCTGCTGCTACAGACTTCAATCGTCATCATCATCATCATGGTCGTTTTCAAGTCGGGAGAGCAGCAGGTTGCGTTCGGCCTGTAGACGCTTGATTTCCTGTCGACATGCAGATGCATTTTCGTTATTGTTATTGTTTCCACCAGACGATACGATTGCTTGAAAGAATTGCATTTCCGTGTCAATATCATTTTGAAATCTAGACACAATCGCATCATGTTCCATGACTGTAGCAATACGACTGATTCTTTGGTTCATAGACGTCAGTGCGTGTCCCAACATCTTTTGTGATTTTTCCTCCTCCTTGGATGACGATGCTACAGTCGTCGCTGTGGTGGTGGTGGCGGCGTTACCTGCTGCTGCATCTAGTACTCTGGCGGCTTCCAAACAAATATTGTTGGCTGTGAGTTTGGCCTTCTTATTCTTTTTCTTCTTTGTTGTTGTTGTTCTTGTTGTTCCAACAGCAGGTCCTCTTTCAGCTTCTTCTTGATCGACGCCCCCAGCAGCAGCAGCAGTATCCTCATCATCATCACGACTGTCATTTGTTTGTTGGTGTTGAACATTTTTAAGGAGCATGGGATCAAATTCGGGCATTGTCTTGAGGATCTCCCAACACTCAGTGAACGCAAAGTAGTGGCCAGTTTGGACGTTGTACTCATACTTTGCATCTTGCAGTAATACATCAGAATCTGTATTCTCACCATTTTTGTCAACATCACTTTTGTAGATTACATTGAAACTATCGACTGCTTTTCGGATGATTTTTTTGAACCGACTTCTCAATGATTCGGCATCTCTCTCGACGACAATGGATAAATTTTCTCCCTTGGTGATTAGCACAAGAGTCGAATCAAAGCAGGTCTTGATGGATTCCCACAGTGCATCTGCCTTTTGCTTTACAACATTTTCAGCACAGACATGACGGTATGCTTTTGCCAAAGCAATATCCTCGAGACGTCGGAAACTGGGCATGCGAATACGCTTCTTCGCCTGCTGTTTGTTGTTGTTGGACTCTTCTGGTTTCTGTGTACTAGTAGCAGCAGCAGCAGCCCTCTTTTTGTTCTTTCCCTCCTCCTCATTGTGGTTGTTGTTGGTAGAATTCACGGGAAGCCTCTTGACAGTATCATTATTCTTATTTAATCTTTGGCCACTTGCTGTTGCTGGCTCATCTCCTTCTTTCTTTTGCTGGTGCTGTGATCCACCAGAAGCACTACTATCGTCATTGTCATCATTGTTGTCACTCTCTGAATAAGTTCTTTTCGGCATGTTGCAATTGCTTGTTCTTTCTTTCTTTCTTTCTTTCTTTCTTGTTTTTGTTTCTGAAGAGGTCTTGTTGATAGGTTCTGTCTACGATGGTTAAATAGTGTCACTTGTTTGTTTGCTTGCCTTGTTGTTGTTGTTGTTGTTGCTGACGGTCTGGTTGCGTGCAATGACAACATTGTGTTGGAAAACCGAGAGTCTTATTGAGGACTAATGTAGTGCCAATATCTGCTTCCTCAGTTTCTGTCGGCCGTCCGTCGAGAACGGAAGGATATGAATCGTGCGACTGCTTCTCCATTTGGAACTAATGTAGTGACTCCATCTCCCAGTTTCTTGGATGTTCTTCAGGTCTGTCCGATGTCCGTTGAGAATTGCCTCGTGTCATTATATTCTCGGAAGGAAGGATATGAATCGTGCGACTGCTCTTCGTTCTTGGATCCTACAAGGAGGAACAAAAAGAATTTCACAAAGAAAAACAAGGAAGGATCCACGTATATACATAGCTCCAGTGTGGTGTCAAGAAAGAAAACTCATACACACGCATCTCTGCAGTATCGCATCCATACCTACATCCACATATAAAGACACGAATGGTATCTATTTCATCCAAGGACGCCAAGAAGGTTGACGATGATGACAATGCCTCTGCTGCTGCTGCTGCTGGTCTTTGGATAGGCATTGATTTGGGAACTTCGAATAGTGCGTGTGCCATTTGGGATTCGACACGAGGAAGTCCCAAATGGATCCGTCTCCCTAAAATTGCGGTTCCTGAAGGATCTAAAGTTGGCCGCATGGTTCCCTCGGTCGTTCGTATCCGTAGTAGTACTACTGCGGAGGATCATGATAGGGAATTTCTGGTGGGAGAACAAGCCCTGTCACAGCAGGAGGATACTACCGGTGGAATGTTGATTTCGAGTATCAAACGACTCTTTGGGAAACGATTTCGCGAGTTAGATCCTCAACTCTTGGAATCTCTTCCCTTTCATGTCGAGGAAGGAGAATCAAAGAACAAGAACGATGAGGAGTCCTTGCAACTCGTCATACCTTCGCTCGATGCCAACGATGATTGTGTTGTCGTTATCAAGACCACGCCACTCGAAATTGCAGCTGAAATTTTAAAGGCCATTCGTGTTGCCACCCAGCAGTATGTGGACAAGTATCAAGTCAAGAAGAATTTTGCCTTTGCGGGAGGAAAAGGTTCGATTCGAAATGTTGTGGTGGGAGTTCCTGCACACTTTTCCAAACGTCACATTGCACTCGTGGAACAAGCATGTGTCCTTGCTGGCTTTGAGGGACATGTCAGTACCTGTTTGGAATCCACTGCCGCTGCCATGGCCTATGGATTGACCATGCAAGATACTACCAAGAATGCCAATATCATGGTTATTGATATGGGAGGCGGTACTACAGATATTACGATTGCCACGAAACAACAAAAGGGAAAGAATGAAAATCCCGATTCCTCCTACCAGGTTCTAGTTACACAAGGAGATGAACATTTGGGTGGTGATGACATTGATCAAGCGCTTGTGGAATATTGCTTGCAACAGACAGCAGCAACAGATGCCAGTACTAGCACAGAGAGAGTCCAATTGACTCGTGCTTGCCGAAAGGCCAAGGAAGCCCTTTGCAACCAAGACGTGCCCAGTACATCTGAGACTGTTTCTGTTGGAGACGTTTCTGTGACGATATCACAAGAACAGTTTCAAACACTCATCAAGGATTGGCTCAAAAAGGCAGAACATTTGATCCAACGAGCCTTGGATGAGATTCAAAAATTGTCACCCGACACTAACACAGCTACTACTACTACTACTACTTTGGTGTCCGAAGTCATTTTGGTCGGTGGAACGACCCGTGTTCCTGCCATTCGGGAATTGATTCAAGGCATGTTTCCAGATTTGGTACTCTGTACCTCATTGAATCCAATGTCCAGTGTCGCGCAAGGTTTGGCCATTCAGGCTGCGATTCAATCCAAGCAAGTTCCCATGCACGAGCTCAAATCGGCATTAATGTTGGATTGTGTCCCCCATGCGATTGGTGTCGAATTGCCCAATGGGAACTTTTGTCCCGTTATTCCACGCAATGCCCCACTTCCGGCCAAAGGATCGGCCACGTTTGAATTGGCCGATTTGACCCAAAAGGGCGTTACCATTCGGGCCGTCGAACAGATTGAAAATGTGGATGGATCCGTCCAATACTACGAACCCATGGCCAAGGAAGATTTTACATTCTTGTTACGGCGCCTTTTGCAACAGGATTTGGAGGGAATGACTAGCCGTACTATTGAGGTGGGCATGAAAGTCGACGATCAAGGACAATTCACGGTAAGCATCTTTGATGAAAATGACCCCGAACAAGTGCGGAAACGAGAACGCCTCCAGAAAGTGGCAGGTAGCAAGTATGCTGTGGGAGAATTGATTTACCTTGCCGACTTGCTTCAAGCCGAATCGGGTTCTTCAACAGAACAGTTTACGTTGATTGTAATGTTACTCGGTGTTATTGCGTTGTACGCTGCCGTGAAGATGGCCTTCAATGATCCGATCCTTGTTGAAGAGAAGATGTGGTAAGCTAGATGATGTAAACGATTGTTTAATCTTTATATTTATTAGTTGAAGAAGTAGAGTGAGACATAGAAGACTCGTAGATGGGCACGGAGACAAATGAACCAATAAGTAGTAGTCAGTTGAATCGTATCGGAGATCATTGTCAGTCTGGTGGCGATTGGCGATCGCGCATGAATGACGCAGACCGAAACGGACAAAAATCAACATTTTTTATTAGGGCGAACAATGAGGATGACCTGAGAATACCAAAATAGTACCAACGCTTTGGGAGTCGCTTTGTGTTTGTCAATAGTACCGCTTTGAGAGATAGAGTGAATACCTCTTTTGCTTGAAGAGGCAACCGCAAAAACGCTATTATCATGCCTTCATCATCAGCAACAAACCAATCTAGAATATCGGGAATGCCCTTGATACGGCGGAATTCATCCTCCTTTTCTCCTCCTCCGTCTGAATCACACCACCACCAAACGCTCCTAGACAGGATCATCCTTTCCAGTCGAGTGAAAAAAATGCAAGTTGTGCTAGTGGTGGTGGCCGTAACTGTATTTTATCATGTTGAAAAAGATATTGGAAGTTTTTCGACTTTGCCGAATGCAACGACAGTTTCCAAACCGCCTCATATGACTATATCGGCACCACCGACAAGGGTCCCATATTTGGCTCCGTCTGAAACGACAGCTCCTCCAACTGACAACTCGGAAGCATCGCCTTCTCCGATCCCCTCTGTGGATCCAACAAGCGTCGATTTCGATGACGACGACAACAACGACGACGACGAGTTGAAGGATACAAGTCTGGATGAAACCGATGACGGTGAAACTGATGACGGAATAAATGATGATGATGGCGAGGACGAGGATGGTGGTGATGGAGACGACGACCAATTGAGCGAGCATGGGGATAGTGACGAAGATGAAAACGATGATGACCATGGACTCAGCAGCTTAAAGCCGACTCCGACCAATGCACCTGTTCAATATCTAGAGAAGAATTTGACACTGCCAGACATTTCACTCTCCCAAAAGGAACAAGAATTTTCTCAACAACGGTGTGACTTGACGGCACTGAAATCATGGTATCCTTCAATACCCGAGAATAGCTGGGAATATCGAGCGCCCTACGTTATCATTGCAGGTGTGTGGAACTCGGGGTCCAAGAATTTAGCACAGCGCTTGTACACACATCCGCAAATATCCAAAGAAGCCACAAAGGCGAGTGGATTCTACAAACCGGCCAACTTTTACACATTCAGTTACCCCAACCCAAAAGTCTATGCAGCTAGGCAACGTATGTATGCACAAGCCTACAATGCTGGCATCCTACAATCGTCAAGCAATACAGTCGCAATGGACGTTTCTCCTGGATACCTTTTCTATGCCCAAAAAGTCAGCCACAGTATTCTATGCATGAGTCCATGGACGAAGATTGTCATTCTTCTCCGAAACCCAATCGAACGTCTTTACGAGCAATACGCTCGGGCTAAGCAGACGTCTGGGCTCCGTATCAGCCTAGAACAGTGGATTGCGAATGAAATGCAATTGATCACAAGCTCTGGACTGAGAGAGAAAGAAGCAGATTCAGAAGAAGAAAAGGAGGCGTGGAAGAAGTATCAAAGCAAGCGGAACATGGCAAATGCCATTGGACGTTCTCTTTACGTAATTCAACTGCAAGAGTGGCTGGAAACATATAAAGAAGCGGGGAAAGATCCCAAAAAGGAAATATATATCGTTCCGTCGGAGGTTTTGGAACAGGAAGATACCTTCCAAGAAGAATACAACAAACTGCTCTCGTTCTTAAGACTGTCAAATGTTCGTGTCTCCTCCAGCGTGAAACCACGCGACCCAGCACTTTCCGAAATGACGGAACACATGACAGCTGAGACGAGAAGGACGTTGGAGAAATTCTTCAAACCATACAACAAACGGCTGTTCAAGCTGTTAGAGGATGAAGGATTCCCAGAGTATCAGTGGAAAACACTGTGGCAACGAAAAAGCTGACCTTAAGGGCATAAATTTGAGCAAAAACCTATTATAGAGCTATCGCTACGACTGTAGTTGATGTACTATGTACAATTTGAATTATCCTTATTGCAGCAATGAGTACCCCGACCTCGGCTTTTTCCTGCGGGCGCAGTAAACTGCACATGCCAGGGTCACAGCGATTGCGAGTGGCAGCAGCACACCCAGAGGCCGAGCTCTAGACGATTGTGTTTTCTCATCTTCTTGCTTTTGCTGCTGTTGTTGCTTCGGGTCCAAATGCAAATTCTGCATACAGATAGAACTTACTTTTAAGGATCCCAAATCATCCGCTGCCGATGTCCAGTCGTCGCATGTACCAAACATGTCAATCGCGGAATGAGTTGTGGTCTCATCGCATCCAATTATTGCCCCCATTCCAGCGCCCGTAGCATTGTCCCATCCTGGATCCCCAGTCGAGGCAAAGGATACCCAGATGTCTTGAACTCGCTCAATCAGTGCGTCAGATGGCCGTGTCCCAATAAAGGATCGAACTGTACCAGACTCAAACAAGCCACTATCGATGTTCCCCAAGACACCCAACATGTCTGATCCATGCGGCGCCTCATCATGGGGGCAGTCATAGGTATACCAATATCCTGTGCCGCCTCCTTCATCAACGATCTGCTCCAGGAAGCGTTGCGACTGACATCGTAAACATGCGTCCATAAATAAGTTGGCATCATCATCGCCATCATACGAAAGTCCCATCGATGACTCAACACCAAAACTCTTCAGGAATTCTTCCCTTCCACTCCGGATCTCATTGACCGTCTGGTCGAAGGAGGTTGTCCCTGCCAAAACATCAATGCCCTCATGAGGCGTTACGCGGTATGGCAAATTGGGGAGAATATCTCCATCAACACTGGGAGCTCCCAACCCAGCAAGAAAGATTTTGACCCAATCGTTGTTGTAGACGCCGAACGTGTGATTGAGAATTTCTTCCACTGGAGCAGTCTTTATATCCAATTCGCCTTTGGAAGAGTTGTACAGGGAGTCGAGATAGTTTTGCCGTATCGTCAGTCCGTCCTTTTTCGGAACAAGAACATCTATGGATGGGTAGCAACTGCCACTTTGTAGAATCGCTCTGTGAAACAATCCCTCTGTGGACGGTGTATGCATGAGAGCACAGATAGATACAGATCCCGAACTCTGCCCAAAGAGAGTTACACTTTTGGAATCGCCCCCGAAGCGTGCAATGTGCTTCTTAATCCATTGCAGGGCCGAAATTTGATCCCCCAGTCCATTGGAGCCTCCTGGAGCAAGAAATCCAAATGGTCCAAGGCGGTATTGAATGACCACCACAACCACGTCGTGGCGAGAAACCAGGTTTGCACCATCGTATAGCTTAACCTCGGGGTCTCCTTTGAATCCATAGGCAGCCAGACTAGTGGCCCCACCTCCTTCCAAGAAGCCACCACCATGGATCCATACCATGACGGGCTTCTTGTCATCGCAAGCCACCTCATCCTCATCGGGCGCCCAGATATTCAATGTCAGGCAGTTTTCGCTCTGTTCCAATTTCAGGTTCGGGAACCACTGAACACAGACGGGACCATACCCATCGTTTGCTTTGGATATGTTGGGCCCACCGAAATCCTCCAAGGGTTCCGATTTTTTGAATCGCTTCGACATGGGTTTGGCATACGGGATGGTCAACCAACGGCAGACCCCATCCGAACAATCTCCTCCTTCTGGAAACTCGTCGTAGCAAGTTTCATTGCTGCTGCTGCTGCTCGTATGATTCTTGCCGCTATGTGTCATTGGGACTTACTAGCTACGACAATGAGGGAAGAGAGAAGTTATGAGGAAGAATCCCTTCGGGTCCGCTTTCATGCTGTTGTTCTGGAGCGAACACTTTGGCTTGAGACGAACTCAGCTTCTCATCATTCGTGATGTCTTGATGACGTTTTGGATCTTCTCATCAATAAACGTAGTTCTTCGTTGCAGTGTAAAAAGATTCTGGTCGTATCAGGATTCGACCTGGTCGACCCATCAGTTTGGAACAAAAAGTGGGTCCAAGTTAGAGCAATTTTGTCTTAGGATATTGCTTTTTAGGCACACTATCTATTAATGGCCCATGATCACTAGAATGCTCAGATCATCATCTGGCATTATGCTATCAATTGATTCAGTGAGATCTTTCCAAGAGGGTCGAGAAGTGATTCCTTATCCATCCTGTACAGATGCCTGAACGCCCTTGCGATACCTTCATTTTCGCAATCAACATGTTTGATTGTCTGGGACCCTTTTCAGTATATAATGCCGCCAAGATGGAACAGTGATGACATGTCATGCGAATATGATTTGCCTGGGGAATCTTTGGCATTTCGATTTTAAGTGTAAGCAAACAATCGAGGGCAACCCGGACTCTGGTGGCATGCTATACCACTCCCAGACCAGTTAAGTTCCCACGGAAATTTCGGGTATCGGTTGTATGTTCACCATCTCGCCTACCATCCAAATGGAAAATAGTGGGATTCGCCCCTCTGTGGCCATACAGATAAGATCCCCAATACGAACAGTTCACTCGGGCAAATTCGGACATGTGGAGTTCCATGTATCGTATTCCCTCCCATCCAGGCAGTTTGAACATTTCCTCATAGTAGGATTTCCGAGTTAAGTGGTTTCTAGAAAACGTGAAAGAGAGAAAACTCAGCACCAGGAGCCAATGCAAGAATTGGCGAAACAACAATAGACATACCGATCACTCCATGTGTGGGTCTTCGAGAGTTCGATTCCATTGGCGTGGAATTCAATTTCATCTTCATTGCAAACTCCTGTATCCATCTTTCTGATCAATACTCTATCAGTGGGAAAGCCAACAAGTCTGACCTCTGAGTGGGTGTGCATAATTTCGACAAGAGCTGTGTGGTTGACTTCATTGACAAAAGGCAAATCATGCTGAAGGACCAGAATGAATTCCGTCTCAACCCGTCTCAAAGCTCTTTTCATATTGCCAACCAACATTCTTTTCTTAGACGAGGAGAATATAGTGGTATGGGAGTTGTTATACTTGTTTTCGAGTGCCCGTACGTATGCTCGCATGTCTACATTGCGGACACTTTCATGCCGACCGCCCTTTTCGTAGGCTCCATCAGCAGCGATGATCAGAGGTGTATGCGATGGGAGGCCATGCAAATAATGCAGTGAGTTGATGACACTATCAATCATTTTGGTAGAAGGCAGGCCCGGTATCCAGTTTGTTGTAACAATAATAGTTGTATCCGGTATTGCTGCATTTTGCTCTTCTGGTGGGCCTTGTCGTAAGGGAGCATCATTGACTATCATGTCCAACTGCCATTGTTCCTGCAGCAAGGTTTTGCGAACCAGACTTCTAGAACAGGAAAAGGTGGTGTTGCAAATGATGGAACTGACGACAATGGCAGTCAATAAAGTAGCCAGTAGTAGACGAGTATTTGATACCATGGTCAGTTTTTTTTTTGGGCTGAAACCGGCAAGCAAACGATTTGTGAGAGACACATTTTTCGAATGCTTCCCAAATTTTCAGTTTCCGCGCTATCTTCCAGTCCGAAGCACTCAAAGAAAGACTGTGGGAGGACACTACTCTACTACAGGTAGATGTTGCGATTTAACGATAGTTGCAATAAGAGATTTTGCTATTTAACGATACGGTCTTAAAACTACACAACTTTTGGGGGAAGGATGAATATTAAGGGACAGCACCTTACAATATGCCCATTTGTTTTGGGGGAAATCCCCCAAACCCCCAAAAAATACCGATATTTTCGAAATAACGATATGATCCAGGTTATCGTTAAATCGCAACGTCTACTGAAGAGCATATCTGAAGCATATGTCTGGAAAATGCCCTGCGGCCTTGAAAAACCAATCATCGCTTTCCATAATAAGTGTAAACAGCCTGGGCAGGAAATCAAGAATACGATCAAGTGTGCAAACAATAAATATATCGTGAAAAACCAGAAGCCCCACAAGAGTTTTGCGTTTATGAGGTCTATTTTTGCTGTTCTGTCACGAGTAAAATTGAGTCTTACGACTTTTTTTATTCTACAACGTAAGCACTGCTCTCAGAAAGATACTCGAAAGGACACT
>JAAMXS010005401.1:0-14767 GCA_019693525.1 Cylindrotheca fusiformis | reverse complement strand
TTCCCCTCCCTCAAGCAATCGATGCAAGAGAATCGTCATCGACGAGAAAGAAGAACTACAAATTCAAGACATCAGAAACGATTAGAAGGTCCAAACAAGAACAAACAAGTGTTTTGCCATTAAGAACAGGGGTGGAGCGAAAACCCAAACGACGCAATTCCTTATCAAGTATTGCCTCCACACCCTCGACTACATGTCACTACCTGGCAGGGTCCTTCGTGGAACGACGACTATTCGTAACTTCCGCTACCACTTCTACCAATGCTTCTCCTTCCAGGAACAATTCTAAGACCAAGAATGTAGATGCAGCATCATGTGCTGTTTCCACTACATCTGCAGCCAAACGACGACCTGGTACGAGAGCAAGACGAAGTCGACGACTTAAAGGTGACAAGCATCATCAGAAACGAGCCTTGGATGCCATCATTGCTGGAGAAGGCTTCAGCAAGAAGACCATTGCCACATCAACAACAACAAGAAGCAAACAGAGTTTTACTTCTTCGAATAGCACCAAACGACAAGGACGGAGACACACCATGTTTACATGACAAGCAACACACACTATACTTTTAGGCCATGATTTATAGAATTTTTTGACTCTAATTTCGCTTTTCCTTGCATAATGAAGTGTTGATAGAAGCCTAGGCGCGACCCGAACGGGCAGATGTGCCAATATGGTGGATATCCAGAGCAAGTGAATAGTTTCTTCGAACAAAGGAGTACTCCAACAGAAAAGACTCCGACTAGTTAAAAATGTCGTAGTGATGCTTGCGGCCGTATATATCATCAAAGAAAAACAAGGACATCCATCCAGGGGTAATAAGGTAGTCGTCCTTGTTGAGTTTGCCGAGAAACGGGAGCACATGAGGTATAACAATAGAAGCGCCGCTCTTGATTCGGCAACTTTGTCGATCGGTGCTCTGTCCCCTAGACCTAACCTCTTCAATCGTTACATTCCAAAGATATAGCTCGGTCCAGGAAACAATCTCCATCCGTTCATACGTGTCAATTCGGAAATAAACTTCATCAATCAGAGTCTTCCTCTTCGGCATCTTGACCGCCAATGCCTTGTCGATAGCCTGCATGATATTCGATTTCCATCGATCCAAACCTAGCCAGCCCAGACGTGTTTGGACGACTTTCCGGATCACCTGAACAGAATTTGGCATTCGATTCAACGTTAGGTAGTCCAGTGGAGAAGCCAGAAATTTGTCCCTACAACGAAACATATGATCCGGGTGTCCTCCATTAATCACAGCTAGCAGCATACTCATATTCGGAGTCTGTGACAACGACAAAATATGAAGTGGAGTCATGCCAAATGCATCCACTTGCTTTGTCGCGGCCAATGGATCGGGATCCATCAGATCATGTAGGTTCGCCATTGCTTCATCCAAGGAATAGTACGAATGGTAATAGCACAGCTTGGTCAGCGGAGAATTATCAAATCGTTGATATAATACAGACCTCAGGTTGCCATATGCAGCAAAAGAAGGGGAAATGTGTGGATAATAGACTGAAAATACTGCCCTCCTCTTGGGTGGAAAAGCAAGATCTGCCAAGAAAGACGGAAACTGAGATTCACGTGCCCAGCAGAAGAGTTGCTTTGGAAGTTCAATTGAAATTAAGCGCCCGCAATCTTCAAATGCATAATTCGGAATGCCGGTGACTTTGGGGGGGATTCTTATATGCGACAAGGAGCGGCAGTGATGAAACGCATGTTCCCCAATTGTGTGCACTGTTGAAGGAATTTCAATGTATTTCAACATATTGCATTCAGAGAACAGACCAAATGCAATAATCTCCAAAGCTGGTGGAAGCGTAACAACCGTAAGCCTCCAGCAGCCAGAAAATGCATACCACCCAATTGTGTGTACTGTCGAGGGGATGGGTAGAGTCACAATTGAACGACATTCTTCAAAAGACCTCCCTCCAATTTCCAAAAGCCCATTTGAAAGATCAAAAGAAGATAGCTTTCGACATCCCCTGAAAGCTCCTTCACCAATCTTGATCACAGAGGAAGGTATCTTGACTGTCGTTAACGATTTGCATCCACTAAACACGCAGTCTTGGATGATCTCAAGCCCGTCAGGTAGATGAACAAAAATCAAACATCCGCAATCTCTAAAAGCCCATTTGCCAATCTCACTTGCAAGAGAAGACACAAAAGCACCTTTTCCAAGAACCTGTACAGCATTGTCTTTACTCCGGACATGATCGCCCCATCATCCACACAAAAATTAGGACCGATGATCGTTGAATTCCCGAGAGAGGCATCGTTTGCTACAACCTGAACACTCTTCAAGTTGGAGCACTGGCTGAAAGTCAGTTTTCCAATTCGTTCGAGCGTCTCAGGAAGTTGCACATGAACCAACCTCTTGTAGTAGGAGAATTCGTTGTCAGGAATCTCTCCTCACGGAAGATCCTACTCGGAGATTCAACGGCTGTTCGGGAATGTCAGTACACTTCGTTTCTCTCGTGCAGACAAACCATTTGGATCGACGACCTTGTCTTCCATTTTCGAACCGTTTCCTCTTGTTTCTGTTCTCCATGATGTCAGGAGACGTTTAATGATTCAGAGGGGCTCGTCACAAATAACAAAACGCCACCCGGTTGTTGAAACCATTCCAAGAGATTCGTTTCGAGGAGGAATCGAGCCGTGTATCGTGCCAATTCCATCGCAATGCTCTCTTCGGCAGTGGCCATTGCCGTTGGATTCATGATATTGGAAAGTTTGGGCCGTTTCGTACTTAATCCCTGTGGATCGGCGGGCAGGGATATTTTATACGTTACCAAATGTTCCGACAGACCAATTCCACTATCGGATGACCAGGGTTCCAAATGTTTCCATTCCAAACCATTGCCCATGGACTGGATTGGAACGGCAATGCAAGTTTTGGGATCCTTTCCATAGTATTCTGGAAAACTTTGATGGTGTTGCTGCTGTTGCTGTGCCGATTGTTGTTGTTGTTGTTGTAGCTCGGCCTGGTCATCGTGCAGCGTAGCGGATGCCTTCAAACTGGCCCTGGCCAAAATCATTCCAATGGACAATGCAAGCGCTTGACGTAGTAGGGTTGGTGACAAGTCTGGTTTGTCCAATACCAACTTGTTGCTGAGGTCTCCTTGAACATTTGGAATTCCCCTCGACAGGGCTCTCCTGATCGTATGATCTTCGCAGAGAGCTGATGGACAGAATCCGGGAGCTGAAAATTGCCAAGTGATACGAAGTCAACGGAAGGTCATTTGTTGTTGTTGTTTTGGTAGGGTCTACCGTCGTGTTGGTTCCTCCAAAGCTCCGTTGAGTGACTGTCTATCATTTTATATGTTGTCTCGATCTTTCTCTGGATCTTTCGCCAACTTTAGAAATGAAGTCGGAGGAATCAATTTTGGACACGTGGAAGACATGAAAAATCCTCAACTGAGATCTCTTCATCGTAACCCGGATCTAAACTAGAGGACCCGGATTGTTTCGCACATCATCCCATCGCATGCACCCTATTCCATTTGTTCCCTCTCTTCATCATAATGGATGATCATGATTCTGGGTTCTCTAATAATAATAGCACACTACTGAATAGTGATTGCCAAGTGGCACTGATTGCCGAAATTCTTTCGTATTTGCTGGAAAGTACTCGAGATCTTGCCAAGTTGCGCAGGGTTTCGAAACGCTGGAATTCTTCTGTCCTACCCTATTGTTTGAGGAATGAAAAATGCTGCGTGCTAAAGAATTGTGATGCTATTTCCCAATCACCCAAATTTGTAGAGGAATTGGTCGAAATAGGAGGATGGAGTTATGCTGGCCGAATGTATCGCCTCTTTCCACCGCCGGAGCAACAACGAGGAGAGGAGGATTTACAGATTTTCAAGTTTTGGGTGCATCGGGATGACGACGAAAGAAGAATCCGTCCTGCTGAAGTTACTGTTGATACCATGCTCATCATTTCGGACTACGAATACGAAAATAGTCATTGTGCAACGGCTTGTTGCGAAAACCAAAAAGATTACTCCTTCGTCTCAGATGATACACTACCGCGACGATTTGCAGAGTATTGCAAGACAATGACTGAAACAAATTCTTGGGACACACTTCAAGCGATTGGCAAGAAGGCTGTTAAAGAAGGAATGTTCGTTTGTATACAAGACCTTGAAATGTCAAAGAGGGAATGTCCTCCTATCCCATTGGCTGCTGCTGAAGATCTATATCATACTACTTCTGTTCCTGTTATTTTGACAGTGAAAGCTCCACGGCATCAGCTGCAAATACTTGAAACATCATCATGTTGTGGTGGTGGTGGTGGTGAAGATAGTTTCAAAATCGCCTTGCTGACGGGCAAAACGCCAAGGGAAAATGAAGGATATGAAACATGCCCGTTTCTCAAGAGCAACACTATTAACAATCCTGCTTTACTTATTGAGAAAGAATCGGGAGAAGAAGAAGGTTTTCTATATCCAACCCTTGCTGGATACAACGTCACCGAGGATGATGGAATTGTGACTTGCCAGGTGCCGACTGCGTTTGAGGTTACTGATGATCTCACTGACTTTTTGTGGAATTCGAGTTCTGACTATAATCTTCCACTGGACAACTTGTGGAAGAAATGCCAAGAGCAACATGCACGGGAAGGAGTTGCCATTGCAGATGGCATCGTTCCGAACGACTTGCACAATACTCTGATGTCTCAGATTGACGCCTTATCTATCAGAAATCAAGCCATCATTGAGGACTACCATCACCACCCAGAACACTCCTTCCACAATATTTTGAAGAACATTGTTGATCCATCAGTGTACTCCTTCATCAAAGGAGTTTCACCCCTTTCCACCATGGATGATGATGAGATTCGATCACTGCCAACTGTTATATCATCAGGATCGTCAGAAGAAGAAGAAGAGCAGCAGATTAATCCGTCGTCTCCATGGTTGGACTACTGGGGCCGTCCGTACGAAGCCAATGCCAAGTATCAATGGTTGCCGACCTATTTTGATGTTGCAGCAGATGGTCGTTGTACTGTTCGTGGCTACATCAACAACATTGTACCTAGGGCGAAGCACAAAGGCCTTTACGAGTCATTGGGACAGCTCTTTTCACAAGCATTACCATTGATAGAATCAGTCTACAGCTACTGCCACGTTGTCCAGAAACAGCACTTACGTATCAATCTGGAAGAAATTGACTCCAACACTTTGTCAATGGACACGCCGTTTGAAGAAGTTCCAGTTTCTTTGCGTGGCAGGCAACTCCAGGTTGTGACCAAGATTGTAGATTACGAACTTTCTCCTGGCCAAAGTTATGAAGACGTTTGGCATGTCGACGGAATGCCACATGAGGAAATCGTTGCCACTGCAATTTACTTTATGGACAATAGGGATGACGAAATTGAAGGCGGGAACCTTCTGTTCAAACGGGCCTTCCACAGGAGGGAAGCTAAGTATCTTTCTTCCTGCGTTTTTCACACTCGACCAGATAGGGTGGGGAGAATCATTCATGAGGGTCTTCAACCCCTTGGGCAGGTTGAAAGCATCCCAAGACGTCTTGTTGTATATCCAAACAGCCACGTTCACAAGATGTCGAAACTTGAGAATGTGTTGCCTGATGTAGCTGATGGCGTTGGGCAAGAGAAGAAAAGAAGACGAACTATTGTATTTTTCTTGGTCAATCCGGAGCGACGAATCGTCTCCACGCGGGAAGTACCAATTCAACAGGAATATGCAGGTGGTTCGATGACATGGACCGAAGCTTGTGAGCAAAGGTTGAAGCTGATGAAAGAACGCACATTAACAAAGCAGGATTGGAATGTTAGGGAAATACAATTGCGCGAAGAATAGGAGACTATTATCCAGTTCTCAAGTAGTGGATACATGAGGACCGCACTGCCTAGTACCAAGTCGTGGACAGAGAGGGTCTTCAACCATTAGGGCCACGTTCACAAGAAAAGAAGACGGACTATTGTCTTTTTCTTGGTCAATCGGGAGCGACGGATCGTCTCCACGCGGCGTGGAAGTTCCAATTCAACAGGAACGTGCAGATGGTTCGATGACATGGGCCGAAGCTTGTGAGCAAAGGTTGAAGCTGTTGAAAGAATGCACATTAACAAAGCAGGATTGGTATGTTAGTATGTTCGGAGATACAATTGCGCGAACATTAAGAGACTTTTCTCAAGAGGTTGAAATTTGAGGTTGGACACCACACTGTCTAGTACCAAGTCGTGGACTCGTCCTATCTCAATCATGCAATCGAATTATTTTGATTAAACGACTTTTTAAAATTCTCAAAACAAGGAGATGAACGCAAAGACCGCCGTTGTGTACCATGGGCAAAGAAGAGAGGATGAGTGTCCAGCATTGGAGCCACCACTTGATGTGGGGCCCGATGGTTGAGATGTGGGGCCCGATGACCGTCCAGATGTAGGAACAGAAGTCGGGACTGAATCATCAGGCTCCGATGTGGGTCCACCGGTTGATGGCTGAGATGTTGGGCCCAATGACTGTCCAGGTGGGCAGTCAGGTATCGTCCCCATTTTTGAACCCGTGTCTACGAAGACGGCTTGAGCCGATGCAATATTGCAGTTTTGTGGGTACGCAGCGTACAGTTCACTGAGTGTGCTAGCGTACCCATCCCTGAGTGTGTTACCACACATCTCTGACTCATCAAAGTACTCACAAATCAAATCAACCGCGTACATCTCAACATATACTACTTCACCACCCCACTTTTCGCACTCTCCTTTATTTTCATCCAGCAACACTGCTACGCGCGTACCGTTGTAACAGTACTCGTCTGAAACATCCAATATATTATAGAAAACCCAAGCCGCTTCAGTTCTTGGAATTGTACCGATATATGTTCTACCGTCATCATAAACTGTAGTTGCGACCGTCGGTACCCAGCCATCGTCAAGTCCAGAATTCCGCTCTTCGGCTTCACTACGCGCCACTTCGAGCATCGACGGTGGCAGGTTTTCCACACTACCATGTGCCGTGTATGTGTGCTCGTACGGCACGATAGCGAATAAAATGAAAGGCTTGAGTAAGAAGCGACACATTGTTACTGGCAGTGTTACACAACAGTCGAGTCCTTCCCCAATCTAGGCTTGAATGCTGTTCGCGCTACAATTCTTGTTGCTTTCTTTTGTTTTACTGTCGATAAGAGCACTGGTTGGCTTACTATTCCAGTATTGTACAAGCTTCACAACGTTGGATGCATGTTGTGGCATCAATCATGTTTGTGCTTCTTTTTCTTATTGCTGACGCGATTCTGTTTCTTGCTGACATGTACTCTCTATGTACGCAGAAGTCTACCACAGAACCGAAAATGGGACCTCTTACGAGAAAATTCTTTGTTTTCTTCCCTCTCTATATAGGTTTTTTATGTCCTAGTGTTAAAAATTTCATAGTAGAATAATGTTTTCTTAGCTTCTTCCGCGGTTTCCTACTCCTTTGCGTCTTGATGACCTCTGTCTCTTGGATATTGCGATTCTTGCGTATTCATCACTTTTTCCTTCCCTCTCTATGGCTACCCTTTCCTTCATTTTCTACGTATTCTAAAGTTATAGAGCGTGATTAAACTTGACTCGTTCTTTGCTAGTATTGTCAATTTCACTTCCACGGATGTTGGGCTGGGTGTAGGACCAGATGGTGTCGGTTCGCTGTTGCTGTACCTCCTAGATACTGATGTCCAACTGCAATAGTTCTTCCATCGCTGGAAAGTGACACTTCCTGACTCAGGCTGCTGCCAACTGGGTCAGCCAGTACTACCCATTGATTGTCCACCAATGTGTACACCCTTAGAGGCTTGTTCAGAGAAATAACTAGTTCCGTAGGACCATACTCGGTATCACAAAATGAACCAAGGGCGAGAATTGATTCAGAAGATGCCAGGGAAACAGGAGACCCGAGGACGTCCGACTCTGCCAAAGTTTGACCTATTTGCTCCCACTTGTCATTGCCGTCCTTCCACATCACTGAAGCACTTTTGCTTCAGTTCTGAATAGGGTAGCGACGACCTGCTATTCAGACTGCGAGAATATTCCCATCGCCACAGCGCCCCAGCGCTCACGATCCCATCGCTCTCAAAACTGGAACCGCACTGTGACCTCAATCTCATGGTAGTTCTGGCTTTGGTACTTCTTATTCGCCGTACATTGGAAACTGCCAGTGGCACCCATGCATATCGAGAAGCAATTTATCCCTGGGAAAAGTTGATTATATACTGCCCAGTTGCAGCCAGATCATCGCCGGAGACAAAGAGGTAGTATGAGGTATCCTGAGACATGACCCATGTCAACGTTCGCGGCGAAAACTGACTGGCTGTCGTATCTTGGCTGCAAGCCATGTAGTCATCACATGACTCAGCAGAAGGACTATGAAACAGCGCCATTCTAACTTGAAATGTTTGATTGGTCACTGTGGCAGTGACAATACCAGAAACTCCATTGCCCCCTGTTGCCGCCGGGATTTTGTACCACGAACCTCTTGTCGTAGAACCAACAGAGCAATCGAAACTACGATGGCTCGGAACCGTGTCGGATGTATCACCTTCCAATGTGACTCCCAACTCTGAAATTTCAAAAGCCCTCGAGCAGAAGGAATTCAATGGAGGCACCGGTGCCTCTATGTCGATACGGAAAGTTCCAACATCACCAGACGTTGCACCCGAAACCAGGATGTAGTAATCCGTACCGGCGACACCGTGAAATCTCAAAGTGAGCTTGGACAAGGAAGTTCCAGCCTCCTCAAGGCATCTTAAGTCATCGCATGACGTCCCAGAGTAGTAGGACAGCCGAAAACGGTATGAAGAGTTCCCATAAGCAGTAATGTGGACAAACGAGTCTGAAGTTGCTGAGTACTTGTACCACATTCCTCGATGGGTATTTTCAATTTGACAAGCCGCATTTGAAAATGAGGGCACTGATATTGCTAAACTTTCCTCTTTGAAGTCGGCTCCAAATCCGTTCGGTAGCAGTTCTGTAGCTCGAGAACAGAAAGAATTGGTTGGTGGTTCCGGCGACTGAAATCGAATGTTGTAGGACCCAGCAGAATCAAAGAATTGCCCGGCCACAAAGACGTAGTAATCGATCCCCGACTTGGCATGAAATTCAAGAATGCGATCTGTGTAAAGACTGCTACCGGAATGACCTTGACAGGTCAGTGCAGCGCAGTCTCCAACGTAGTAAGATACTTTCGAAGCAAAATCTTGCCCACTCACTATCACAGACGTGATCGAGTCTGTAGTGGGCGTAAATTTATACCAAAGCCCTCGGTTTGATGGGCTTACGTCGCAAACTGAAGAGGCAAATGATGGGATTGCAGCGGCAGATGACTCTGTTCGGGAAAAGGGTGTCAATGAATCAGTCACCACCTCCGTCGCAAGGGTGCAGAAAGAACTTGACGGTGGTGTCGGCGCCTCAATTTGAATTCGAAAGGAACCCACGTTTTCAAAGGAACTTCCAGATACAAGGATGTAGTAGGTGCTTCCTTGATTTGCCAAAAACGAAACGGATCGCGGACTTTGGCTTGAAGAGCTACTTTCGCCACAAACTAAATTGTTACAGGATCCTGAAAAGTACGTAACCCTGCTGGTTCTCACTTGGTCACTGATTGCTGCTGTGACCATGCCATCCTTAGGCGCTTCATATTTGTACCATAGGCCTCGCTGTGTACCATCCAGGTCACAATCAGGACTGAATATGGAAGGAACAGTCCCCACAGAGTTGTCAAGGGTCTCAAAAGGGAGGGTATTGGTAACATCTCTGGCACCTTCACAATACGAGTCAACACGTGGATCAGTAGCTGTCAGATCAAACTGAAATGAACCCCGAGCATTGATCCCATTCCCGGCAACAAAAATGTAATACGTGACGCCCATTTCAGCAAAGAACACGAGTTCTCTAGGAACTGCTCCACTGGACGTGCTCCGCTCTTGACATATCAAGGATGCACAAGAGTCGCCTTTATAGTAGGACATTTTTGCACTAAAATCTTGATTGGAGATTGTCATGGTCGCGATGTCATCGGCCGTCGGTGTGTATCTTAACCAAATTCCTTTGTCATCACTCTCGACCAGGCAATCGGTATTGGTAAACAATGACCCCGAATTCAAGTTGGAGATCGTTCGAGAAAAGCCAGGTGAAATTATAATGGCGTTCCGACAATCACCTGATGGAGAGTCACTTGGGGGCGTAGGCGGTGGAGTCGGATCGACCGGAAGTTTGGAAGGAAATGGGGAGGCTGAGATTGTCAAAGTTGGGTTTGTTGACAATGTCGGAACTTGCCCATCAATGGGAGCCTCTGAGGTAGGAGAAGGACTCATCGCTGTTGGCGATACGGAAGGGATATCAGTATCGAAGGGAATTGTGGTTGGTATAACACTAGGTTTCGATGTGGGTAGGTTCGTATCCATAATTGGAAACGATGATGGAGCTTCCCCCTGAGGAGCACCTGTGGGTGTGTCGGGAGGTCCACCTGGATCGAGCGCTGGGTTTCCGACAGCACCCTCTCCGCCGCCGCCGCCTAGGGTCACTCCCAACACAATCGCAAGAAGTAGTAGAATTAGACCAACGCCACAAAACATGAGCATTTTTCTCTTCTTTCTTCTCGCCATGTCATCTTCAGAGTATGTTCCATCTTTTTTGTTGTTGTTTCCATCGTTGCCGTCGGAAGGAGTTGTGAAGGAATCGATATGTTGTGCTTCCACAACATTCCCAGCACGCTTACGGAGTGCATTCTCGACAGCCAGATCAATTGCAGTATCAAGATCATGTGCCACTTCCGCCTGAATCAAACCTTGTGGATTTTCCACATCCGGTTGTGTAATATCAGGAGCTCCTGATCCTACATGGCTGCTTCCTGCAATTCCCTCTACTGGCATTGCGCCCGGTATCGTATCAACTTGTTCTGGGATACTATTGTCATCGGATGGACTTCCAACTTCCTGACTTCCTTGTGACGTTTCTCCGGGAATTGGACCATTCGTCATCGCCTTGATGCGACCAGGGGCGGGATGGTTGCTACTGGCACGAAAGGCTTCGTCGGCTGCTTCATCGGATACAGGGGATGACTGTGATTTTCGTTGTTTGATCAAATCCTCTTTGTTTCTGGTTCCAGCTGGCTTTGATGAGATGGCTTTGCTGGAATTATTCTCGGGATCGAGACGCAGCTTGGATCGTTTCTTTTCACCTGTCATGATCGTAAATTTCTTGTTCTTCCTTCAAAAGAGACCATCCATGAATCAGAAAAAAGGAAGCAAGGCGGGCATGTAGACAAAAGGGGAGAAAGGAAATGCAGAAGGAAGAAGACGAGGAAGAAATCAGGAAAGCAATACTGTACAGGGAGAAGATCTGAAGTTTGTGGTCAGGAGGTAGCTAATATATGATGCCCTCAAAAATGCTTGGGAATGAATTATTTGGCGGCAAGGGTGGGGAAGCGTATTATGTCGAATCTTGCACAGGGATGTCCCGCACGTGTCGTAGCGACACTACGACATAGCTACGACACGTTCGTTTTTATTGTTGGGTCATTTTGCGCCAGCATGGGTGATCCTTTGAATCGAACACAAAAACCTAAGAGTATTCTAGACCCATCTTTATATCAGCTACATTTTAAATGAAGTGCCTTGATTTGAAAGAGCCAGCCATTCCAGGGTATTTTAAAAGTAACTAGAGGATAGATATGATCAGAGATATCCTAGGGAAAACTGGAGACACGCTGGGTGGCATCGATGCATTTTGGAATGAACCACACATGAATGGGGGGTTCGACCAAAGAAAGAGGTGGAACTAGGACAGGGACTTGGCAGAAAGGGTAAGATGGTGCCTATGAAGAGTCAATCAACTATCAAGCACAGAGTTGATGTTCTGAATTTTTTTTTAATGAGAAAATGATTGTCTCCACACTGCTTCCAATCTAGGTGTTGTTTGACTGCACACATCATTTCTCCGGCTGGAGTTGAACATGGACACTCTGTTGGTCTTTGCGCCAGCAAATTGTCAACACAACTTGCGAATCTTATCAAATGCGTTGTAATTCTCAAAGACTGTTCGATCACGCAACTTCTGGTTGGTGGCTTCTCGCTCTAGTACGTGGTGATGAGCAAAGCCCCATCCCCCTCTGCGTCAGGATGTTCTCTTTTGCATTCCCCTTTTCTCATTCCGAATTCCCCTCATTCATGATTCCCCTCTAGTATCTTTACCTCGCATTACAGGAACTCTCAACGTTTCAGATCTGACACTATTCCATCCCATACCCTTCTAAATTGTCAGCTCCTGCTCTCCTCTACGGATCACTACATAAATCACTAGTTAAATTCTCGCATAATTCTTTCTGAAGCTCGCAGTATTACCCTCTATCAATCTTGTCAAATTACTCTTGCAATAGTACTATCTGTCTATCTTGCCCTCCATCGTCCGACCTAGCGTGTTTTGGAGTGATTTCGGAACTCATCATATCATGCCCGTATTCATATAGAGTTGATGGAGCATGCATCCAAATTGTTTTCCTGTTCAATATTGTGTGCTGGAAACCTATGCGGGGCATTAGGTCGAACAAAGATATTCAGGATCATATTGGAAACGGATGATCTCGTCTTCTTTATAAACAAATGAATATCTCGTTGGTAGTAGATTAGCGAGTTGAAAAATCCTTGGCTTGGACCAAAAATTTGGAGCACTAGCAAGAAGCCGTAGTTGCGTTCTGTCAACTCAACGAAATATGACACAAACAAAACTGGCCACGGGACATAGAACGCAAGCAAATACCAGAAACATCTCCAGAACACCTTCTCGGTCATTGTGTCACCGCCGCGGCGAACTGCAAAGCGCCACCTCGAGGCAGATCGCTCAACCTTATACACTGCTAGAAAGAGCATGATGGTAGCCACAGTAACACCAGTGAGACATATGGCGCATGGAACAAAGAAGAAGAAGATGACTGGATACAAAGACGCAAACGGCGGAACCGGAAGCCCACAGACGTATAGCGATGGTTCATAAAGGGGGATCCCTCCAAGGGCAAGTCCTGCCCCAACGAAGACTACCACGCAGTAGATGGGCTGTCGAGTTTTTCGCAATTGATACTCTTTCCATCCTTTGCTCACGGTCAACCAAAAAAACAGCGACAAAAGCAAATTGAACATCATTGATGTATATCCCAACTGTAACATCACTCCCTGCAATTTGCAAGTATGTGTATTGCCCGTAGATCCGGGAATCGAAGATCCAGCGGGCAAAAGAAAATGGTCCAATACATAGGCCAATGAACTCGTCAAATCGAAACAGCTGATTCCAAGCACAAGCTGATGATAGGTCTTATTTCGTTTCTCACGGTCCCTCAAAACTGGAACTACAATAAGTAAAGACCCCTTTCAAGTTTCAAAACGACGATAAACATCAGCTTTGGTCCACATTTGAAGATACAAGGAGGCGGAACTCACCATAAACGAGAGAATGGCAGAGACACGCCGGAACCAGTTCATTTCAGTCAGTTTTGGATGTGGCTGGCAACCGCAGGTTTCTCGCCGCAGCTGATTCACAAAGCATGCTTCTGAGTCGCTATCAACAACGATGGAAAAAGCAGGTCCAGCGAGTCCACAACTGATTCCTCCTCCCGATACAAGCCCCTCACCTCCGTAGCTCCGTATGAAATAGTCAGTAAGCTTAGTACCCTCTTCCACAGAATAGAACTGATTGTCTGGTTCAGGGATGCGTCCATCGGGACATAGTTGACAGCCATTGGGGCTTTCGAATGTCGAGTCGCATCCACAAAAAGTAGCTAACAGTTGTATTCCACTCGTGCAATCATGCGAAATCGATGGGACAAATGTAGCTGCTGATGCAAGGTCTTCGCAAGTTTCGATCGGCACAGGAGAGTCGGGTATCTCAATAGGAATGATTGCTTCAGGATTTCCTATAGGCCGTCCATCTGGACATACAGAACACCCTGAAGAATCGTCCGGCTGATTTTCCTTGTCGTTCACAGCTCCCTTACTAGGGGACATCGTTGGACTATTGTCACCTCCATCCGAAGTGACTTCACAGATACACTCTGTCCGATACGTTTCTTGTGTAGATAAACAATCGTCGCTGTCACTTGAATATACTTGCAAGAAGGAGTCTATGAATTCGCACGTTGGTGCCAATCCTAGGGGGACAGATTTCAACACGCTCGAAGAGGAAGGGTCCAACTCTGTCAATGGCGCCGCCAAGGACAATCCTTTTGTGCACAGCCGGCAAGCATTTTGGCGCATTGGGCACCCGCAAAGTCCTCCCAACGCTTGAATCCCAGTGCAGTCTTCCGTGGAATCATCAATGAAGGAAACGACGTCGTTCAAATCTCCACAAGTCGGAAGTGAGAATGGTTCGAGTATATTCAGTGCCTTGCCAGGTTTCGCTATTTCACCCTCAAGGCATATTGTGCATGGTGCAGCAGCCACCGCTTTTGAAAGAACAAACACAAGCACGGGAGGGTGCAACTTCAGCATCCTTTCCAAAGAAGTTGATGGGCTTTTAAACTCTATGTGGATTGTACCACCTACATTCAATGCAGGTGGTACCTTGCTTCTTATTCTCTGAAAATGGACACGCGAGAGCTAAGAGATGTAGAATACGTAGAAAAATGTAGGGAGGCAATGGAAGGAACAAGTGATGAATAAGTGCAATCAATACCTATATGCATATGTGGAATAAACAAAATCGAACATTTGTGCCTTTTTTTTTCAAATACATATCGAAAGGGTCTCCATCATGGGTTGTGCTGGACCCGTGCCTAAATGTAG
>JAAMXS010005310.1:0-12206 GCA_019693525.1 Cylindrotheca fusiformis | reverse complement strand
TGAGTAGCGCGAAGAATGGCAATGCCAAGGCGAGCACGGATGAAGTTGGTAACCACCGCCTTGGGTTGATCCCAGCGGACCGAGAGATCAGCCGCAAGCTTCTTCACGAACATTTGAGCTTCTGGACCAAGGAGCCCATCCGTTGACACCACGAAAGGAACAAAATGATACTTCTCTGTAGGTACTATCATTTCCAGCAGGTCAACAATTGAGCAATTCCGTCGACTCACTCGATCACATTGCGGTTGCTGTTCAATCAAAATGAAATCAAGTAAGTGTAGACGTAATTCTTTTTTTTTTTTGAAAAAAAAAGGTAGTATATCTACTATGAAATTTTTAACTAGTCAATTCGGAGACCGAAGTTGTGTTTTGCCACGCAAAACGAAGCCTGTGATATGTGACACATCGAAAAGAAGTCCTCCGTAACAGGAGTTTTTTGCCAGAGATAACCAGCTGTTTCAATAATTTCTCTGCCGGGATAAAATGGAAGGATGGATTAGAGGAGAAAAAATTGAGGAAAACTTGAAGAGAGCAAGACCAGCGGGACCTGTCCATCCAATGTGTCGACTCATCTTAGATGCAGGGATCCGAGGACCACGAATACAATGATGAGTAGCGCCAAACTTGATTTCAATGAAAGATTGGATCCAACATGTGTACGTTAAAGGCTTTCCTTTGTATATCATTCTCTAAACTACAATACTACGTCTATATGACTTCACAAGCTCACCATTTCATCTTTCTCTCTTTCCATCGATGGCGCTTTCTCTCGTTTCCATCCCGGTGTTACAAGTCCCACTCGGCCCAGAAATGGCTAAGGAAGTAGCTATGCTATTGCTGACAATGGAGGAACATGTTTCGACGATGGCGTTGAGAGGAGGCGTCGACGGTTGAAAAAGTTGGCTGATTGTGTTGCTGCATCGAAACGTTTTGCAGCAGGAGAGAGAGGATCGGAAATATCCTCGTTGCTTGAAACTCAACACAATGAATCTGAAATGCAAATTTCTTGTGGTCACAAGGGTCAGAGCAAGATGAGACATTGATCCTCCGAACGAATGCAGCAAATTGACAAGAGTCCGCGAGACAAGCCAGGAGGATGACAGGAATTAGGCGGATTAGAGGTTTAATTCTTTCTCGTTCGAATCCGGATATCGATTCGAAAATCAAGGATAGTGGTGGACTTGGAGTGAGGAGTAGTATGCTCTCATTCAACGTTCCCATCATCATCCAAAGAGATGACGAAATTATGCCAACAACCCAGCGGGCCTGGGAAGATATATTCTGAAGATATCGTTGATATAAAAGTATCTCCAGCGACCGCCTTTTGGGGAGTTTACTACTTCTCTGTTGTTGAGACAACCTCCTGTAAAGGAAGATGAGGTCATTTGATATGCAAACATGGCAATGCATCTGGAGTTTCCAACGCGGAACCTGCCAAAACCACCAATCTGAAAGTGTCATGAATATGGGATGAACATTGACGACTTAGTGGGGCCAGCTTGATCACCAACAGCACGAATATGAGCGAGAAGTTGAAGCCATTCGAGACGTATTGTCAATGAAAAATCCCTATCTGCTGTTGAGAAGTATAAGGAATATCCCAGCCGGTGGTAGATGTTATGCAAAACGTAAAAAGCCCAAGCAAAGATGGGGGAAAAAGGCAATACGTCCTTCCATTCGACCAGGACCCATGGAGATTCTTTTTGAGACTATTGTTTTGGCACCTGCTTTGAATCCGTAGATATTCATTGCCCATCAACTACTTGGCAAAAAGCGAGCTCGAAACCGTTCTGCTCGGCTCTATAAATGTTCCAATTTCTGGAAGATCTGCGCAACTCCAGGTGCGTCTCGTTTGCCAACTGAGCATTATTGCTGGGACGCTCCAGGGTGTCCATATCGACATTCTATTGTACCCGTACAACTTGTATCATGTCAACAACAAGAATATAAATGATTATCTGAAATCTTCAACGAATCGTCTCCTACGAGCAAAAAACAGTGCAATTGCTGCAAGAATGACATAGACTATCACTTCTAAAGGCACTACCATTTGCGCATGTGCCACATCCTTGACCTCGACTTTTGATGGAATCTCCATGAAGTTTTGGCTCACACTGGTGTCGTTGTTTTGAAAAGTACTAGGTTCGTCTTCATCTCTGTCTGTGCCGTCGTTCGAAGATGGAGGAATCGGAAAGTTGTCGTCACCTTTCATGTCCCCATCTGGTTGTGCCTCCCTGGGCCCTTCGGTGGTGGTGAGTACTCCTTCACTCTCCTTGCTCTTGACTCCTTGATAACGCGGACAATTCATAATCTGGCGTAATCTCTCTAGCATCTTCCCAGGATTCTTCCGATAGACAGGTTCAGCCCGAACTGTTCCACAGTCTTGGGGCCAAGTTTGATTATGGGGATAATGGATACGAAAGAGGTGGTGATTGTACAAATCTTCTCCATAGGCACAATCCCTCTGATGAAAAATTTCCTCCATTAGCCGAGTTTGTTTCTCCGTAATCCCCGCGTCGCGGTGTCTGGAATTGGCCCGTTCGGATGTGTTGTTGAGGCCGACAACCCAATTCCCTTCTGTACAATTCACTTTTAAAATTGTGCAGGCAAATGTCTGAGCCAGATCCATTCCTCGTTCAGCGATTCCTGCCATGACCATAATGTTGGTTGGGAGGTTATAATCGTGGACCATTCTATATGCAATACCGACTGGGTTCAGATCTCCACCCAGTTTGTCTGTCAATAGTTTTGTAGTCGTTTTGGAACACACGAACTTGCGAAATGGCCATTCGTAGTATTTCCATTGTGGTTTCATCCCACTAAGCTGCTTCCACATGGACTGTAAGAAGGACACCCTCGGACTCCTCGAGTTCAGGACCACTTCCGGTGTTCCCACGTTGATCCATTCGGCGAAAGTTTTGTAGGAAGGTGCATTATCAAACAGAATGCGTTCCCCCGCCATCACCACGTTTTTCGATGATGGCTGACTCTGAAGTACTTTGCGTAGTTGTTCTGATTTATTCTTTGGCTTCATATCTGGAATGGTGAATCTGATGGCCTTGGGAAGACGAAACCGTACATCACTCCAATTCTCAAAAGCTGGGACCCAGTCGTTGCTATCTTGATGTGCATGAAACTTTAAAAAATGTTGGATGGTGGTTGACGCCGCCTTACGCGGTCCTATGAACAGGACCAGGCGACGATGACTTCCATCGTCATTGAAGAGATTTGGATGCTGACGTTCCTTCTCTTTGTTGGTCATCATTTTCAAATTCATTTTGCTACTTCTTCTTCAACTGCGATCCGCATGCCCACCTATAAAACGTTTAAAGTGTTTGTTATGTTTCTATATGCCACTGGTTCAAAATTCTGGAGACAAACAAAGGAGAGTCACAATAAAGCAAAAAAAATGAGTTCTTGGTGGTGGGTATGTATGATCAACTATAGTAGCGATGTCGTAGCGACATACTTTGAAATGTCCCAAAACGTCATCACAGAAGGAGCGTCCCAGGTTCTGTGCAGCTTGCGGTGGGCAAACGAGCTGGTGACGTACAATGAGATGTGCCGCCATAGTGGGCTTTTATAAAGATCTGAAACCTAACAGCGTGACATATCGTTAAACCATATCATATGCTGCTATAGAAGCATGCCCAGAATCAATGATTGGCTCCACTATGTCCCTTAACGTTTTCCTTTGTATATCATTATTCTCCCCATCTCAGGAAGTTCAGCATTTCATCAATCCATCTGTCATCGATGATGCTTTCCTCTGAGTCTTGCTTGACATTGATGCTTTCTCTTCTTGCAATGGTCTGATATCTGTTGAGCTACCCGAGGGGCTTCAAGTGATCGACTGCAGCGGGGATGTCTAGGGTCTCAATGGAACCACTCCGACCAAAAGATCCATATCCTTTTTCCACGAGTCCGTGTAAAAGATCAACAGAAGGCAGACTTTTGCAATCGGAGAAAGCATATTCACCAATCTTGATCGCAGATGAAGGGATCTTGACCGTTGTCGATGATTTGTAAAAAGCAAACAAAGATTGTTATCTTCAATTCAAGAGCGCGCAGTTGAATACTGCACTGAGCTAAAGCATATCTCAAGTCGCCACCAAGGTTGGAGTGAATCGAGAGAGATATGTTCAGAGGATGCGGCTGGCTGAAATACGTCAACCTACCAACGATATTGGAGAGAGTTGGCGCTGGCGAAGGATGTCAAATGCTGGAGTACATTGTCTTTCTCACGAAGTTGAAAGAATTGGCTCTGGTTCTCTCGAGGACTGCTCATCCTTGTTGCATGTCAGAATTCCACCCAGTGTCGAATTGATTGAAGATGGTGCATTTGATGCTTGCACCAGTTTGATTTTGTTGGAAATTCCAGAGGAGATTGAACTCTTGTTTTACTTTGATCTTTCCAACTCCGATTCGGGTCCAATGATGAATGCAGAGGTGCAATTTATGGAGCATTTCATGCAAAATACGAAGCTAAGCAGTGTTGTTGACGGAGATGATCTTGTCCGCAGATTGCAGCATTCGATGATTCTCCGTTGAACAAGCTATGCTACTACTAGTCGTACCATTCCTCCGAAGACGCAATGGTGCAACTACGAAGTCTAATGGGGGATGATCCATTGGCAGCAACAACCGAGGTCGATGAATTTGGTATGACTCCGCTTCACACTCATTCGTTGTTGCAGACTCCGAATCTGGATATGCTTCTTGCTCTGACAAAAAGAGGGCCCCCAGATCATATCATTTGTAGTCGGGACTCATTTGGATCCACTCCAATGGACTATATGTGTGTCTGAATCGGATGCCAAATTCTACCGGTGATTCGAAGAGTACTGATGACTCGCTCTTACCAGTTGCTGGGGTTGGAGAGACCTTGGAAATCAGATATGCTACAGGCGGTCGACGATGCGTTGGATGCTCATCGGCGGTTCAGGAGGAGGGAGATTAATGTTGTCTAATTGAAACTTGCAAACTATGAACGAAAAGTAATTCTTGCTTTATTGGAGCTATATCTTTGGAAGATAAAGATTGAGGAGATTGGCTCGGAGGATGAAAAGAAGATAGCCAGCAGGGAAAGCTGCCGAATAAATAGTGGTGCTTCCATTGTGATACCCCATGTGGTGCCGTTTCTTGTGAATCTTGACGTAAAAAAACTACTGAGCTCGCTCATAGAACACAGATTACTCAACAAGAGAAACTGCTTGAGAGAGAGTATGGTGATACATGGTAGTAGATTTCGTTCATTTGTGAAAACAATTGTCCATCCTGCATTAAACACTTTTTACATTGCATCATGCAATATTTGGTGACCATAACAGCGGAGCATTCCACTGGCGATGCAGCTCCAATGAGAATTGGATCTCTATCTGTCGATGCCTTTCAGAATACGCCTTCAAGCATTAGTGCATATAATTCCTACCAGCTGCAGCAATGGTATAAACATGCAAGGTAGCTGCCACCAATAGACCTAACCAGAAAGTTGTAATTTAGCCGTTGCAGATATCTGCACACACAAGCGCACGGGAGCAATAACCGGAGTACCCAAATCCACAATTCAAACTGGACAGACAACATAGATATTGGGAGCTTTGGAATCGTTGTTTTCATCCGATTGTAAACATCAAATCGGCATCTCTCATCATGACGCCAAGGTCGGCTTAGATGGTCTCGGACAAACCAATCATCGCAATCAAAGCATCCAACTGGGTCCGGGTAATAAAGCCAGGTCGACCTTTTCTACGATCCTTGTCCCCGCACCGTAAACAGACGGTCCAATCGTCACCTCCACTTTCACACAAATCGAACTTAGCATCAAGATGATTTTCCTTCTTTGAGACTTCAAATTAGGTCAGATCTTCACATATCTATCCAATTTGCACTGCGATGTATCTTCTCGAATCGCAGCATGCAGTTTCCACTGCGCTCTCGGATCACATGATCGTTTTCGCCTATCGTTTCGGCGTCAGTGTCAAAACCAATGCCCTCTTATTTACCAGAATTTACAGGTCCTTTAATTCCTACAGCGTCCCAGGATCATTGAAATGGGTGCTGTTGGGCTTCGTTTTTCCGGGTTTGCCATACTATAGGATCTACACCTTGGTGTTCGTAGCAACAGTTGAGTATATTCTGAGAATAAACCTCCTTCTAGTAATAGTCCCTCTCTTCCTCTCCGGAAGGATAGCGAGGAAGACCAGCAGCTCCAACAATTTATTCCTCAGTCATGATGAAGCCAGCAGTATACATGCGACGAGATCTCTTGTCCTTTTTGTTGTTGAACTTGTTTTTTGGTTGGATCTTTTGGAAGATCCAAATCCGCAATAAGTATTTTATATGTACAGTAGCTAGTCAATGTGAGCGGGTCAACTTTATATATAAGTTGAGTTCGCCAACTCTCTTCATTGTTTGTTGGTAGAAATGTTACCGTTATAGAGATGTAGAAATTGTGGCATTGGTACTAGGCATGGTCGTAATAATAATTTCTTTAAAAAATACTACCTTAACAAAAAATAATTCGAATCCCTCGTACTATTAATTTTTTGTACAATGAAGTTGTCGTAGCATTGATTGTCAAGTTTTCTGACCATTCAAAAAATTGCTGGATATCATCGTGCATCATGCGTTGTAAGCCTAATAGTATCTTCTGACCAGCCACCACCGTCATCACAGCATTCAGACACGTCGTAAAAGCTCCAAAGTGATTTGATTCCGGCATATTGGCTTTCTTCTATTGTAGCAATGGAACGTCCAAACATCATGGACAAAAGGAACAAGAAGCGGCAGAGTTCGGAGATAGAGGCAGGTCCAAAGTACTTTGTCTATACCAGCGAAACGAAGGATGCTGACATACCGAAAGAAACATTGACTCACTTGCGAGTAGATTCTTCTGTGAGTGAGATTCCGGAGAAAGTATTCTGGGGCTGCGAATCATTGGTGCATGTGCAGCTTTCAGAGAGTCCTACAAGAATTCAAGAATTTGCGTTTTTCGAATGCTTCAACTTGAACTGCGTTCAGTTCGTTTCAAGAAATGACCCCCTTGATGATGCTTCCTCCATCAATGTCAACTCAGAACAGGGAAAGGTTGTGTTTCCAGAAACGGCAAAGCTCCAGATTGACACATGTGCATTTGGTAACTGTTGGCGTCTAAGAAAGGTCATTGTTTGCTCAGTTTCCACGAGACTTGGCGACAAAGGGTTTTTTGATTGCATTGGTTTGATTTCTGCTCGGTTACCTGATGGGCTTCAAGAGATCAGAGTGGGCCTGTTTTCTTGTTGCAAATCATTGACAACGGTAAACATACCTACATCTGTGATCAAGATTGGTGAATATGCGTTCTCTGGATGCGAAAGTCTGACTTCATTTGACCTTCCGCACGGACTTGTGCACATAGGAGATGGATCCTTTTTTGGGTGTATTTCAATTGAAATTCATCATATCCCCACGACTGTATCGTCAATTGGGGAGCGCGCATTTGAAGACTGCAGGAGTCTAAAATATGTCAGACTGCCCCCAACCTTGGAAACACTTGAGAGTGAGGTCTTCAAGGATTGCTATGGGCTGGAATACATTGTCTTTCCTACGAAATTGAAAAGAATTGGTTCTTGTCCTTTTGAGAACTGCTCATCCTTGTCGCATATCAGAATCCCGCCTGGTGTCGAATTGATCGCACATGACGCATTTGATGCTTGCGACGGGTTGATTTCATTGGAAATTCCAGAGGAGATTGAAATCTTGCTTAACTTTGATCTTTCCAACTCCTTTCCCCTACTAGTGAATATTGCGGGTCCAATGCTGTATGTAGTGTTGCGATACATGGAGATTTTTATGCGAGTCTCGAAGCTAGGCAGTGTTGTTGCCGGATATGATGATTGTGCCCGATATGATGATCTTGTCCGAAGATTGCAGCATCGATTCGATGATTCTCCGTTGAACAAGCTGTGCTACTACCATTCGTACCATTCCCCGGACGACGCAATGATGCAACTACAAAGTCTGATGGGGGATGATCCATTGGCAGCAACAACCGAAGTGGATGAGTTCGGTTTGACTCCACTTCATACTCTGTCCTTGTCGCAGACTCCGAATTTGGATATGCTTCTAGCTCTGATGAAAGAAAGCCACCTGGATCATATCATTTATAGTCGGGATTCATTTGGATCCACTCCGATGGACTATCTATGTCAGAATCGGTTGCCAAATTCTACCCAGGTGATTCGAAAAGTACTGATGACTCGCTTTGACTACTTTTTGGGCTTGGACAGTCCTTGGAAATCAGATATGTTACAGGCTGTCGACAGTGCGTTGGATGCTGATTGGTCGTCCAAGAGGAAGGAGATTGTTGCTGTCTTTTTGAAACTTGTAAACTATGAACGGAAGGAAATCTTTTCTGAAGTGGAACTATTTCTTTGGAAGATGAAGATTGACGAGGTTGGCTCGGAGGAGGAGGAACAGATAGTCGATCGAGAAAGCTGTCGAATCAATAGTGGTGCTGCTATTGTGATACCCCATGTGCAGTCGTTTCTTGGCAAATTTGACGGTGAAGACTTTTTCTAAAAAGAGGTATATACGCCTATTAGCAAATATTGGCAAGTAGCAACTCTGTCATTACAACGAACGACTGCGAAACAAAGACCATCATGCATGGATACCACTAGAACTAGATTCTATAGTGAGAGAAAAATATTGATCGATACTACAGTTCACAAGAAGACGCCTGGAATAAGCAGTATAAACGCATACATATCCCCCGAAGCGAAGCTGAATAGCAATGTGACACTACGATCGATCAGCATCCTTTTTGATAGGCAGTAGGCACTGGCAACAAGAAACCCTCTCTATGCAAAAACTAAGGTCAACTACAATTCCTAGACCTATACAAGACAAGTTACAGGAATAGACAACAATATAAAGATATATTCAATAGCTCTAACTGAGGAGGTCTTCCAAGGTATGCAATATGAGCAAGAAGTTGATTCCATTCGAGACATGTTGTCAATCCGATCAGTTAGGGTTATAGGGTGTCCATATCGACATTCTATTGTACCCGTACAACTTGTATCATGTCAACAAAAATATAAGGATTATCTGAAATCTTCAACGAATCGTCTCCTACGAGCAAAAAACAGTGCAATTGCTGCAAGAATGACATAGACTATCACTTCTAAAGGCACTACCATTTGCGCATGTGCCACGTCCTTGACCTCGACTTTTGATGAAATCTCCATGAAGTTTTGGCTCACACTGGTGTCGTTGTTTTGGAAAGTACTAGGTTCGTCTTCATCTCTGTCCATGCCGTCGTTTGAAGATGGAGGAATCGGAAAGTTGTCGTCACCTTTCATGTCCCCATCTGGTTGTGCCTCCCTGGGCCCATCGGTGGTGGTGAGTACTCCTTCACTCTCCTTGCTCTTGACTCCTTGATAACCCGGACAATTCATAATCTGACGCAATCTCTTTAGCATCTTCCCAGGATTCTTCCGATAGAGAGGTTCAGCCCGAACTGTTCCACAGTCTTGGGGCCAAGTTTGATTATGGGGATAATGGATACGAAAGAGGTGGTGATTGTACAAATCTTCTCCATAGGCACAATCCCTCTGATGAAAAATTTCCTCCATTAGCCGAGTTTGTTTCTCCGTAATCCCCGCGTCGCTGTGTCTGGAATTGGCCCGTTCGGACGTGTTGTTGAGGCCGACAACCCAATTCCCTTCTGTACAATTCACTTTTAAAATTGTGCAAGCAAATGTCTGAGCCAGATCCATTCCCCGTTCAGCGATTCCTGCCATGACCATAAAGTTGGTTGGGAGGTTATAATCGTGGACCATTCTATATGCAATACCGACTGGGTTCAGATCTCCCCCCAGTTTGTCTGTCAATAGTTTTGTAGTCGTTTTGGAACACATGAACTTGCGAAATGACCATTTGTAGTAGACCAATGGTGGTTTCATCTCACTCTTCTGCTTCCACATGGACTGTAAGAAGGACACCCTCGGACTCCTCGAGTTCAAGACCACTTCCGGTGTTCCCACGTTGATCCATTCGGCGATAGTTTTGTAGGAAGGTGCATTATCAAACAGAATGCGTTCCCCCGCCATCACCACGTTTTTCGATGATGGTTGACTCTGAAGTACTTTGCGTAGTTGTTTGGATGTTTTCTTTGGCTTCATATCTGGAATGGTGAATCTGATGGCCTTAGGAAGAGGAATCCCTACATCACTCCAATTCTCAAAAGCTGGGACCCAGTCGTTGCTATCTTGGTGATGTACATGAAACTTTAAAAAATGTTGGATGGTGGTTGACGCCGCCTTACGCGGTCCTATGAACAGGACCAGGCGACGATGACTTCCGTCGTCATTGAAGAGATTTGGATGCTGACGTTCCTTCTCTTTGTTGGTCATAATTTTCGACAAGTTCATTGCTTCTTCTTCTTGTTGTTGTTCTTTTGATGCATGCATGATGAAATAAGGTTGCAAAGAAGAAGGCGGCTCACTGTTCCCCCCCGCAACACTCCAACATGTGCACGCACACACTTTGGTTCAAAAGCCAATGATGGCGTGGCACCACGCTACTAGTGAGAAGAATAAAAACAAAACACAAAACCCAATACTGATGTAATAGCAACAAAACCTACGATGATGTGTGCCGTGTCATTTCGGTAAGAAACAGAAAAAAGCGAAACACGATGCTGATGATGTGTGTGGATAGTCGGTTTATTGCTGGAAATAAATGAGTCTCTCTAGATATTGACCTTATGTAATACTACATAAGGGCCAATACCGCTTTTAAAACACAGCTGAACTTTCTTATATATGAGTGAAATGGTTCACTAGGACGAGTATTTCAAACACGTGGAAGGTGCAGGCAATATATGAAAGGAGAAGGATGCCTTTTTGGATCCATTTTAAAAACTATCTTCTCATCATTCGCAAGCTATACTTATATATGATACACTAATTATTGCAGCCGGTATGATGCACACGCGCCTTTTCACATGAAAGATGATGACTACCATGATCACTCTTGAGTGACCAATACAATGACCTCTCTGCAGCCAACGTTTTATGAGAGAGGGAAAGATATAGCCAAAATAGCAAGAGCAGCAGGAGCAGCACCAACAGTATAGTGATTGTTACCCCTTCATCAAGACGGTAGAGAAAGTCAAAAGTCGACGAATCCAATAGTCCAATTTATTCATCAGTTTTCAATCAAAACAGATTGAGGAGAGGGGCTGATGCATCAGCCGACCCTATAACCATCACAACAACAACGAAACAACAACGACGACGAAATTATGGTATCTGTAAACAACAATAGTTCGAATTCACTGCGGCGGAAGAAGCATTCGAACAATGATCCTTTTGTTTTTGCTTTACCAATGTTGTATTTTACATTGGGTGCCATTTTCATGTTCCTATTTGGTCGCATTGTTTCGACACTACTCTTTACCATTTCGAGAGGAGGACGAATCTACAACAATAAGGACAATGTCCATTTATTGGATCCCAACAATGTTGTTGTTGCCGAAAGTAGTACGATGCATTTGCCCCTACGACGACGACGCAATAATAATAATAATATTCCAACAATCAATGAAATTGATGGTGGAATTCCCCAAGTCGATTCAAATCAACAACAACAACAAGAAGATGGTATTAGTAGAATATCCATCAATAAAAAAGAAGAATTATTATTGCAACAACAGAAAAAAAAAGATAATCAAATTCAACGATTACAGGCTCAATTGGAAATTGCCGAACAACAATTGGAAGATCAACGTGACAAAATATCTAAATATGATGAGGCGGTGGAAGAATTGTACAAATCACGAAAACAATTTGGTCAAAGTGAAGTACAGGTCCAATCCCTCAATATCACATTATCCGATGCCAATGATAAGATTGATAAAGTGAAATCGATTCTATTAAGAGGAATGACAACGACAACGACGAAACAAAACAAAGCATCAAAACAGCAATGAGAGAGAGTGAAGGGAATAAGAGAGCCAACATTTTTCAGATTTTAGCGGCACTTATTGTGGTGACTGATGTATGTACGCAGCCAGAAATCTGGAATGTACACTATAGACAATATCGGATATCCTCCTCCTGCTACTACTACAAGCAAGAGTTGTTCAATCCTCTATCAGTAACCATCAGTATACATTTTGTATTATTATTGAGGTCAATTATCAGATACAACAAAAT